>PVJN01026306.1:0-29111 GCA_004026805.1 Lasiurus borealis | reverse complement strand
ACCATGATTCTTGCCACATGCTACAATCAACAGATGTTAGTTATTGGATTTTTCTGTTGACCATAGAGTTTACAGAATGTTAGTCCTGGAAGAGACTTTAGACATCATCTAGTTTGAGAGATGAGCAAGCAGCTATGTAGACTGCTTAGAGAAGTATCTTAAAACCTGCTTAGGAGGTCTGGCTGAGTGGGCAAATAGGGTTGAACATTGTCCCCTTACTCCTAGGTGTTATGGGTTCAATTCCTGACTGAGGCCCATATGGGAAGTAGTCCATCAATGTTTCATTCACATATTGATGTTTCTCTCTCTTTAAAAAAAATTAGTAAAAACATATCTTCGGGTGAGGATTAAAACACACACACAAAAGCTGTTTATGAAACATGTATAGCCCCCAACATTAATACCTTCCAAAGACTAAACAGCTAGTGAGGTTAAAACACACACACACACACACACACACATACACACGCTCTTTGTTTTAAAGAAAATATAAATGGAAAGGTGATGATAGTATATTGTTTAATGAGTATGTTGATTATATCAAAGACATCTTAAGACTGGAGAATTAACTTGCAGGACAGGTGAGGGAAACAATCCAAACAAATGTATTTCTCTTTTTTAAAGGTGTCTGGGTGCAACTTTAGGTTGCCTTGTCAGGGAAAGCAAACCTCTGAGGAAGTGACATTTATTTATTTATTTGTTTGTTTATTATTTTTAAAATATACTTTTATTGACTTCAGAGAGGAAACAAGAAGGAGAGAGATAGAAGCATCAATGCTGAGAGAGAATCATTGATCGACTGCCTCCTGCACTCCCCACACTGGGAGATTGAGCCTGCAACCCAGTCATGTGCCCAGGCTGGGAATTGAACCATGACCTCCTGGTTCATAGGTTGATGTTCAACTGCTGAGCCTGCTGCTGGGTGCAAACAAGTTTCTTTATAAGTGATTTAAACTTGGCAAAACTAGTATAATAAAGGAGTAATTAAGGGTCAAGATCGTGACAAACCAAGTGAATAAGCACAGATTATATTGTCAGGTTTTAATGATTAAAAATCCAAAAGATTACGTGCTGAATGTTTATGTCAGTTATCTTTTGTGTTTACTGAATCATAAGAATGCCAACATTTCTGCTGCAAGTCATTAATTTAGGAGCCAGTCAGCAACTGTCCTAGAGAAACAGGTTCAGAGACCCGGGGGCCTGCATTTACCTGCTATTTCTTAAAAAAAGAAAAAAGAAAGAAAGTGCTTTGGATTGACTATTGGGTCCAATTCTTTGTATTTTTATTTGGGGGAGGTAAGAAAGGAAACAATATCAGGGATCCTGGACAATTTTAAGATGTATATATTTTTGAAAAGTTAGAATAGGAGGTAGTTACAATAACAAATAGTCAAGTAGTGAAACATTTGCAAGTGATCTCATATTTAAAATAAAAACCTTTGTTCTTTTCAGCGACCTCTGGCTCTGGGAGCTGATATTTGTATGTATTCAGCAACAAAATATATGAATGGTAAGACATGCAGAATCTACACTTTGAAGATTCTTTTCCATGAATCAATGAAAATAGTGTAGGGCTATTTTTGACACTTTTGATCCCTTTTCTTACACTATTATTTAGGTTTTCTCTATAACTCATGTAGCAAGTAAAAAAATTATGCTTTGATTTAATATAAGATTTCATTTATAACAGATCTAACTATGTTCATGATTTATGAGCAGAGAATTAAAATTTACTATAAAAGATTATACTTTCATCCTGCTTATAGCTTTAAAAGAAACATTTACTTTCTTATATGATTTGTATTTTATTACTAGAGGTCCAGTGCACAAATTTCATGCACTGGGTGTGTGTGTGTTCTTCAGCCCAGCCTGTACCCTCTCCAATCTGGGACCCCTCACAATCTAGGACTGCTAGCTCCCAACTACTCGCCTACCTGCCTTTCTGATTGGCCCTAATCACTTCTGCTTGCCAGCCTGATCACCCCCGAACCACTCCCCTGCCAGCCTGATTGATGCCTAACTGCTCCCCTGCCAGCCTGTTAGCCCCTCCCCTGTGGGCCTGGTCCTCCCAACTTCTCTCTTCTGCAGGCCTGGTCACCCCCAACTTCCCTCCACTGCTGGTCATCTTGTGGTGGCATCTTGTGTCCACATGGGGGCAGGATCTTTGATTACATGGGGGAAGTCATCTTGTGTGTTGGAGTGATGGTCAATCTGCATATTACTCATTTATTAGATAGGATAGCAGCCTGATGCATGGGTGGGAGCCAGCTGGTTTGCCCTGAAGGGTGTCCCATATCAGGGTGAAGGTTCCCTTGGGGCATGGGGCTGCCTTGGTGGGGGGCCTGTGGTGGTTTTCAGGCTGGCCATGCCCCCCAGTGACCCAAGTGGAGGTCCTGGTATTTGGGATGTATTTATCTTCTACAATTGAAACTTTGTAGCCTGGAACAGAGCCAAGCCTTCTGCTTGCTCCATGGCGGCAGCCATTTCTGTTGGAATTTATTTATCTTCTATAATTGAAACTTTGGCATCTTAAGCAGAAGCCTAGGCTGCCAAGGTGTGTGGAAAGCTTGGCTTCCTCCATCACCGGGGCAACTCAAGCCTCCCTCCTGTTCTCTCTTTGGTCAGAGCCATCTTGGGTTAATTTGCGTACTCACTCCTGATTGGCTGGTGGGAATGGCTTGTGGGTGTAGCAGAGGTATGGTCAATTTGCATATTACTCTTTTTTTTAAAAATAGGATTTTGAGTATGACTTTTGATATTATAAAATAAAGTTTATTTAAACTTATTCTGGAAGGTTTTTTTCCCCAGATTTCTCACAATTGAAAGTCACATTTTAGAAATTATAAATTGAAATAAAAATACATTCCTTTTAACTTAATAGTGTTTGTTTTGTCTTAGGCCACAGCGATGTTGTAATGGGCTTAGTGTCTGTTAATTCTGAGAGCCTCCATGATAAGCTCCGATTCCTGCAGAATTGTGAGTATTAAAAAAATCTGGGTTATTTTATGGTCTCAGAGAGGTTACATTTAATTTTTGTATTTCCAATAAATGTTGTAAAGTGATAGTATTCTATTAATTTAGAAAGAAATCAGAAAAAAATTGGTTATTTAGAGGAAAGTAGAAAAATGGGTTTATAAAGATTTAGTTATAATATAATGGGACTTTACAGCATGACACACAGGATGAGTTGTGTTATTTTTCAAATCCATGTTAACTTTGATCATAATGTGGTTAAAGCTCAAGTGGATTTTTAATTTTAGGACTTAGTGGATTTTTAAACACCACCATTTGGTATGATGGCTTTCTTACACTTTTTATATCTGAAATGGTGGTGAATTTTAAATAGCACATAAGATATAAACATAATTTTCATCAGATGTCTGTCTGCATATCATTTCCTGGTTAAATTGTTTATTTATCCCAGGGTAAATAGGAGTTATTTTTAAGAGACTTTGATTAATTATTATGGTTTGACAAACACATAAGATACAAACATAATTAGAGATACAAATGCCCTTCTAGGAAGTACATATGTATTGAAATAACAAAAGGGGGCTCTGAGGAGGGAACTAAAATTTATTGCTTGATAAGTTTCATTTGTAAAACGTCAGAGAGTGGTCCATATCCTGGAGGCATGTAAAGTCATAGGCTGCTTTAGGCAAAAGCTAAATAGACCAACCGTAGAATATTCAGTAATAACAGGAGCTGAACTGCTTTTTACATCATACTATATGTTGTAATACTTTTTCAAAGAAATAAAAGGCTCAGCACAGTACAGTATGCCATTTTTTAAGATCATAGAAAGGACTGTTTATGTTCATATTCGAAAAGTTGCTGTGTTTGTACATAATTTTCAAGATATTCCTTTCCCCTCTCATTTTAAAGCCCATTCCTCTAAGCATAAATTATGCTCCATTCTCATGCTTCTGAGTTGAAATATTAATTCCCCTTCCCTCACCCCCTAAAACTCAAGCATTGGGTTTTGTAGCTAGCTTCTCAGAGACACTATCATGAAAAAGAGGGGTCAGAAAATGTTGGGGGTTCCGACCAACCTTCAACACTAACCCAGGATATGTTTATTTTGCAGCAATTGGGGCAGTCCCCTCTCCTTTTGACTGTTACCTCTGCAATCGAGGTCTGAAGACACTACAAGTCCGAATGCAGAAGCATTTTGAAAATGGAATGGCAGTTGCTCAGTTTCTGGAATCACATCCTCTGGTGGAAAAGGTTATTTATCCTGGTAGGTTAGTCTGATTCCTAAGCACATATTCTTGGGATTATAAGGCTTATCCTAAGCATCCTGTGTAGGTACTTTCATATATTTTCATGTTCACTAATTATTTATTGAATGCTGCTGGGTATCTGCTCTATGGTGGTTCTGGTGGTAAAGAAGATAGACATGATCTATGGCCTTGTGTTGCCTAGTGGATGATTGGATGTTAGGAAATTAGTTTTACCCAGCCAGGATGGCACAGTGGTTGAGCAACGAGCTATGAACCAGGAGGTCATGGTTCAATTTCCAGGTCAGGGCACATCCCCGTCAGGGCACACTCAATCTCCAGTGTGGCATGTAAGAGGCAGCTGATGATCAATGATTCTTTCTCATCATCGATATTTCTGTCTATCTCTTCCTCTCCTTTCCTCTCTGAAATAAAAAAATTACAGAAAAGAAATTAGTCATATGCATTAGAGCAGCAATTTTCAACCTTTTAAATTTCATGGCACATAAGAACTAATTACTAAAATTCTGCCGAGCACTAAAATAAATATTCTACTTTTTGCCATCTGACAAAAAAAAAGGTACAATTTTGATTTATTTATACCGGACAGCTATTGTTGTTATTATTTTTAAAATTTAATATATTTTTATTGAATTCAGAGAGGAAGGGGGAAGGAGAAAGAAATAGAAACATGATGAGAGAGAATCATTGACCAGTTAACCTCCTGCAAGCTCCCTACTGGGAATCAAGTCCCCGACCTAGGCAAGTGTCCTGACTGAGAATCAAACTGTGACCTCCTCGGTCATGGGTCGATGCTGGTCACTGAGCCATATGGCCGGGCCATTAGCTCTAACTTTTTTCAGGTTTAGGTTGGAACTTGATACATCTCTGTTACTTATACCCATCAAAAATCCCACCAAAGTTCTCTTCCTTTTTGAATTCCTTCATATCTAACAACCTGAAAAAATGCTCATGTGGAGTTAGCAGACATACATGTTACTGTTTAAATCTATTTTGCTAATGGTTTGAATTGTGGTGGACTTAAGTAAATAACTATTTTAAACTCTTAGAGGTATCTAGCCATGTATTCTTAGGTGTACGGGAGAATTAAGCTTGATTTCTACACTCGAAGAACTTTAATAAGCCAAGGCAAAAGTACAAGGTGGACAAAAGTAGGTTTATAGTCATGAGTACATGAAATTCAGAATTTATTCTTATTATTTATTAATTGTCATATTATTTTTCATAGAGTCCTTGTAAACCTACTTTTGCCTCATCCTGTATCTATGCTAGTAAGTGTCCTATATGTACCCTACATAAGGAGATGTACATTCGGAATGGAGGAAGGGAGAAATGTTTTGGGCTGTGAACTGAAGAGTGGGTAGGACAAGGCATTTCAGGTTCATTCAGTAAATATTAATTGCCAACTAAGGATCAAGCTTTGTACTAGCAACTGGAATCCAATTATCAACAAAAGAAAAGGATTTCTTAGGGAAGTGTTTGGAAGCTGGGAGACAGACACCATGTGTGAGATTGATGGGTCAGACTGGACCTGGGTTCAGCAACCTTGGTACTTGAGTTCACGCTAGGAAAGAATTCAGAGCCAAGACTCAAAACTATAAGAGAAGATTTATTTAGAAAATGACCGAGGTAGAAGTAATTCATAGAAGAAATGGGCTGAAGAAACAAGTTATAGAGGCAAAGGAAGGGCCCTTGGTGCTTGGGAATGAGGAAATTAAAGGTGATGCGAGTTGGAAGGGGAAGGGAAAAGGCCTGGGCATGCTCCAGATAGGAGATTGAGCTGGGTCCTCTGTCTTAAAGTGTTAAGGATGGAGATTTTAGGGGAAGATCTCAATAGAATATTCAGCAGCCTCCAGGTATGTCCTTTCAGGGTCAGGTTCTCCACGGCTTGGCTGGTCAGCACCAGGGCAGGGGTCATTATCCAATGCAGCCAGCCTTGAAGTCCATCTTGGTGTTGCTTGTCTGGTTTTGCTGTTTTTCTGGGCCGGGAGCTAACATACAACTGAGGCCTAGATGTTATCTGTAGGGACAAACGGTTAGGGGATCCAAACTGCTTGACCAGAGATATTCTAGGGAGGAAAGGTCATCCTGGGATAATGACCGACCCTGCAATTGCCCTTTTTGCACACACGCAGGGCTTTCTGCCCTGGTGACCTTATGTACCTGGCCCATCGTCCTTGCTCTGCCCATGTTTGTCTAACTGTCTATGACAGAAGTAGGTTGGTGAATAAGATAAATATTAAGCAGGACAATACAGAAGGATGTAATTAACAAGGGGTAGGGCAATCAGTGTAGATAATGTTCTAGGCAAAGGTCCTAATGATAACCAGAACGGTGAGTGATTTGAGCAAAAGTGTGGAAAATGTATTACAAGCAGATTCAGACTCCCCTCACAGGGAAGGGGAGCAATTATGGGCTGCCCCCCTCAAGCCTTGAAGTCCAGGGTTGTATATCTGCTACAAGCCTGATTCTGTATCTATCCGAGTCGTCACCTGATTGATTCCCTCAGTTGTTCTTGCCCAGCAACGGACCTGAACTTTCCCTGTTTCTATGTGTTCTTTCTCTGTCTCCATGCTGAACTTTCACTGTTTCTCTACATCAATTCACCTTACTGTTATAGGCCCTCCTTTGTTTTCCCATGCCTCCCACCTTGAGTCCAGAAACATTTTATAATTTCTGCTTGGTTGGTTAGTGTGGTGAGGCTGCTCAAACTGCTGTGTCTGTCCCGGCCTATGCCCCACTTGCCTTTGCTTTCCACTGGACCGGACCCCCTGTCCTATCTCTGTGTTTCAAATTAACCCTCTCACTGAGATGAAAATAGAGTGTGGTACTTCTGGTGTAAAGAAAGCCGGTGTGGCTAGAGCATGGAGAGCAAAGAAGAGAGATAGAAAGGAAGCCAGAGAGAAAAAGACAGGGGCCAGAACAAGCAGCCAGCTGAGACCATGGGGTAAAGCTCATTATTAGGCTTATTTGTAGTTTACATGAGCAAACTGATTTTTTTGTTTTGTTTTGAAATTACTTGTTTGACTCTAAAATAAGACTTTATTACAGGGCTGCCCTCTCATCCTCAGCATGAGCTGGCAAAGCGTCAGTGCACAGGCTGCCCGGGGATGATAACCTTTTATATTAAGGGCGTTCTTCAGCACGCCGAGGCTTTCCTCAAGAACCTAAAGGTAAGCTTTCAAAACAGGTTATTATCCCTAGTGGTCTAGTTGGTTAGGATTCGGCGCTCTCAAAACAGGTTATTAAATTCTAGAAGTAAGGCCTTCTCATGACAGTTTATTATCTCTCACATCCATCCAACTCGGATGAATGTTTTTGTACCTGCAGATCACATCTACAAACCTCTTTATCATGAAATGCATCATCGGGTTAGAAAATGGCTTTGGTGTGGTAGCAGATATTTGAATATATGTATTTTTTTAGCTCTCCAGAGACTGCCATCAATTTGAGAGAGACAGGATGTTCTAGTACAGTGGTCGGCAAACCACGCCTCGCAAGCCACATGTGGCTCTTTGACCCCTTGAGTGTGGCTCTTCCACAAAATACCACGTGTGGGCGCGCATGTACAGTGTGATTGAAACTTCGTGGCCCAGGCGCAGAAGTCGGTTTTCGGCTCTCAAAAGAAATTTCAGTCGTTGTTCTGTTGATATTTGGCTCTGTTGAATAATGAGTTTACCGAGCGCATAGGTTTTCAAATTTATTTAAAAGTAAACCCCTTTTCCAAATGAAATATTATGTGAGACCTCAAAATAAGGTGCTATTAGTGCAATGCCCGAGCCTATGCTGGAACCGAGCCCAAGAATGGCTTTCCAATCCTTGTGGCCTCCCAGGCTGCATCTGCCTGGAGTGAGGGAAGGGAGGCCTTTGTCTAATTGCACAGTGGCAGGAAGTTCTTAGGGCCCACAGAGAGGCCTACATAAACCACACACTAAGCGTTCATTGGTCAACCTCACACAGTAGGCTGAGTTTTAAATACTACCGGTATAAAGAATAGGGTGCTACCAGATTCGTCAAAGCCCTACTGATCCATCTCTGGAATCAGAAAAATAGTAGTGTGTATTTAATATAATGTTGCTGTGAGAGTAATTTTTAAAATATTTATAAAATTCTTTGCTACTATAACACTAAATACCAAAACTGATTTACTTTTTCTTCTATTCCAGGGGTCAGTTTAATAGATGTATTAATTTAATAAGTGATACATACTAACAAATAAGTACTTAAACATTTATTTATTTATTTATTTATTTTCACCTGCATTATTTATTTGTTAAATAATCTCTTACTTGGTACATCATCCAATAATTTACATATTCTTTAAGTCCCCACTTACTGTTACCTTGACTGTTAGCCTCCCTTGGCTATGCCCTCTATAGCACTCTTGTGTGATCCTCAGCAATTCACAGTGATGTGTATGAAAAGTGCTTAATCACATTGCACTGGAATGGATGGTTAACATAGCTGATTTCCCTTGTTGGCTTCTAAAGCTTTCTTTTTTTAAATTTAATAAATATTTATTGTTCAGATTATTACAATTGTTCCTCTTTTCTCCCCCCATAGCTCCCCTCCACCCGGTACCCATCCCACCCTCTGCCCTTACCTGTCCCCATTGACAGACAGGACAGGGGGTCCGGTCCAGTGGAAAGCAAAGGAGAGATAATGTATTTTGTCCAGTCTCTTCCCACATCCCCTAACCCCTTTACACCTGAGAATTGTCAGTCCACTCCCTTTCTATGCCCCTGATTCTTTTCTATTAACCAGGTTATTCTGTTCATCAGATTTTTAATTCACTTGATTTTTAGATTCACTTGTTGATAGATATGTATTTGTTGTTCATAATTTTTATCTTTATCTTTTTCTTTTTCTTCCTATTCTTAAAACCTTTCAGCATTTCATATAATACTGGTTTGGTGTTGATGAACTCCTTTAGCTTTTTCTTATCTGTGAAGCTCTTTATCTGACCTTCAATTCTAAATGATAGCTTTGCTGGGTAGAGTAATCTTGGTTGTAGGTTCTTGCTATTTATCACTTTGAACATTTCTTGCCACTCCCTTCTGGCCTGTATAGTTTCTGTTGAGAAATCAGCTGACAATTGTATGGGTGCTCCCTTGTAGGTAATGAACTGTTTTTCTCTTGCTGCTTTTCATATTCTCTCTTTGTGTTTTGCTCTTGGTATTTTAATTATGATGTGTCTTGGTGTGGTCCTCTTTGGATTCCTTTTGTTTGGGGTTTTGTGCACTTCCTGGCCTTGTTAGTCTATTTCTTTCACCAGGTGGGGAAGTTTTTAGTCATTGTTTTTTCAAATAGGTTTTCAGTATCTTGCTCTCTCTGTTCTTCTGGCACCCCCATTATTCTGATGTTGGTACACTTGAAGTTGTCACAGAGGCTCCTTACACTATCTTCAAATTTTTAAATTCTTTTTTCTTTTTGCTTTTCTAGTGGAGTATTTTCTACATTTTTGTATTTCAAATCTTTGACTTGTTTCTTGCATTTCTCTAATCTGCTGTTAGGTCGCTGTATAATATTTTTCCAGTCAGTGTATGTTTAATTTCTAGTTGGTCTTTTTTCATCTCCTCTTGGTCTCACTAAATTTATCCATCTGTTCTAGGAAATTCTTGCAAAACCTTATAACTGTAGTTTTGAACTCTATATCCAATTGTTTATTTTCCTCCATTTCTTTCATTTGTGATCTGTTTCTTTGTCTCTGCACTTTTTCTGCTTCCCTGAGTTGGTAGAGTAGCTTTGTGTGCTAGGTGTCCTATATGGCACCGTAGCTCTGCCTCCCCAGTTAGCTGAGGTGAATGCTCTTGGTGCACCTCTTTTGGACTATGTGTAAAAGCATTGTTGTAGGTATGTCTTGATTGTTGTTGGTATCACTGGAGGGAATTGATCTTCAAGCCAATTGGCTGTGGGGATCAGCTGTGTCTATGCCAGGAGAACTTCTGTGCTGGAGTCAGCCTTATGAGACAAGACTTGCAAAACTGCAAAAGCCTCTGTGTTTGGCTTGGATGGGGCAGAGTCTCAGGACTGAGTGGACAGCCTTGTCTTCCATCAGCCCTGCCCTGTGAGGCCCCTAGTTGTCCCTCAGTAATTGCTGCAGCGCTCTCTGTGCACACCTCCAGACTTCTGCCTTTCGTGGCTCCCCTGAGTTTTTGTGTGCTCCAGGGACCTGTATGATCCTGGGTCCCCAGGATATTGACCGAATCTGAGGTTCAGTGCAGTTGGAAGTGAAATTCAGCGCAGTTGGGAGGTTCTGTCTTCCTGTCACTAGAGAAACCAGCAGTACACTCAACAGTCAATCCTCTCTGCATGCATGCCTCCAGACCTCTGTCTTTTGTGGCTCCCCTTAGTTTCTGTGCACTTCTCCCTTTTTCCGACAGTCCAGACTTACCCTGTATAAGTCTCACCCAGAACTGGGGTTCAGTGCAGTCAGAAATGGGGTTCAGTGCAGTCAGGAGTTTCCATCTCCCTTCCACTAGAGGAAACCAGCCAGGCACTCAGCTGCCTGTCTTCTCCATGCACATGTCTCCGTACCTCAGCTTTTTGCTGCTCCTCTGAGTCTCCATGAGCCCCTCTCTTTTCTACTAGTTGTAGAATTTTCACTCCAGCCAGCTTTCCTGTGGTCCTGGATGATGTTCATTCTTTTAGCTGTAATTTTGAAATTGTTATGCGAGGCAGCAGTTTAGGTGTTCACCTATGCCGCCATCTTGGTTACTCCCCAGTGCTTAAACATTTAGATATTTTTCTTTAAAGGATAACTGTAAATGGACAATCAGTGGGTCCACACTGCTTGTCACTATTTGAGCCATTAAGGAGAGTAAGGGTTGAATCATTCACAAAAATCTGCTTTGCAGCCCATAACCAACTGTTTATATAGGGCAAGACAAGGATTACATGGGGAAGTAGGGATTACAGGAATGGGAAAGTTGGCAATGAGGAAGGGGATTCCGTTGTTTGGGCAACAAGGTTGTTAATCCTTCCATGATAAAAGGCAGGTCTTGAATGAGAATGGACTGCATTCCAAAGTTGATTGCCAGGTTCAAGGTTGACTCCCAGGTCCCAGGAGCAGACTGTCCTTTCTTTAACCAGAACAAGGCAATCATGGTTAATAGAGCACAGTTAATATTTCCCATAACCATAACTAGTTCCCAATATTCTTTGTGCCCCTAACATAACCACAGAGTGAAGTCTCAAATGTAGTAATTCTGAGGTTTTAGAGCTCAGATTAATTAGGAAGGTATAGGAGATTCATCTTTATCAACTTTTAATGTTGTAAAAGTTTACACATAATATGTCTAATTAATGAAATCATTGTTATGGATTCTATCCTCATTTTTTTCTCTTTCTTGGTCAGTTATTGTTTATTTATAATCACTCTTTCCTATCCTCTTTCCCAGGGCCATTTAATTAAAAACATTTACTTTTAGATATTCATATTTTTATTTTGGTGGAAACTCTAAATTACTATTTTCTTTGCTATAGTTATTTACTCTGGCTGAGAGCTTGGGAGGATATGAGAGTCTTGCTGAGCTTCCGTAAGTATATTTTTCTCTTTCATAGTATTTTAACTTTGGTGTCAGTTTTAATGATCATTTGATAAAGAAATATGATAAAACCAGAAATAATTCAAGATATTTAATGATCAGAAGAGCATGGTACTATTTAATCAGAATGGATTCTAACTCAATAAAATGGAGACTGATGAAATCTCATGGAGGCTATTTATCAGTGTTCTCTGAAATTTACCTCCATGCCTGTTCTGTCTGAAGGACATTCCATTCCGAATATTGGGCTTTCCAGCAGAAATTGTATATTGGGCCTTTGGCCCAAGACTTCTTTCATCCCACTCCGCCCTGTCTTCTTGCCACTAGAGAAATCAGCAGTACACTCAGCAGTCAGTCTTCTCTGCATACACTTGCAATGGAGATTTTGTCCTGGAAGGGCTGATTTCAAGACTCCTTGAAACACCTCCAATGCCTTGATTGTCGGAAGAGGGCCTAGCGCTACCATCAAATATCTAAGAAAAGATTTCAATCAAGAACATTGTAGAAAAGCAAGCAAGAATTTATTGACTGCAGCAAAAACACGTAGGACAGTGAAACAAGGAAGGGCTTAGGAGAAGCAACAGGAGAGCTTAGGTTGGGCTTTTCTGGCTCACTGGGAAGTCAGAGAAAAGGGGCCCTGCGGACAGGGTCAGGGGGTTAGCCTGGGACGAGCTGCTACAGCCCATTGCTCTCCTCGTTACAAGTCTCTTGGGGCCCCTTGGAGTTTAGGAGATAGGTACCTGTGGGAGAAGGGGGAGGGAATGTAGTACCTTATTTTACTGACAAGGAACCAAAGATTCAAAAAGTTTTGCTGATCCCTCAGATGTCACATGGGAATATGTTAGGAACTTAACTCTTGAGGCTTTGCAATGAGGGGAGGTAAAAGCAGCTTGGGTCTGGAGTTGATGCCTATTCTACCAATTATTTAACCTTTAAGCTTCAGTTTTTTTATCCATATAATGGGCTTAATATTTGAAATAATGATTATCACTTATTGATTACCCGTCCCACAAAGCATTCCTGAATTATATCCTGACTTCATTTTATGTTACTATGACCATATGTTGTAATTATTGTGGTGGTCAATCAACAACATTACCTAATAATTTTCAACTGTTTGTGTGTTTTAATTTCCATAAGTATCTCTGGAATAACTATGTTCTGGAAGCATTGTACTGAGGGGTTATTAAAGATTACCAAAATTTGGGCACATTTTCTGCTCTCTCATCGTAGTTTACAGTTTCTGAGTAGAGTTAGGCAGTTTCACAAAGTTAAAAAGAAGAAATGATGTCTCCAAAAATGATTCAAATAATTAAGATAACACTTAGAGGTTTTGTTAGTCTTTCAAGGAAATGCCTGTTAAGTCTGGATGCACAAGAAGGCACAGTCAGCATATAAAATTGGGTTATTTTTCATAGTAATGAAATGTGTATTACTTTAAGGTGAGTCTTAAACCTCTCCTAATTTGTTTAGGGATCTGCTTTAAAGTTGCTGGACCCTCAGACGCTCCTGCTAGGCCAAAACCCTGCTGCCTGTAGAGAAGTGAATTTAGGTCAGAGCTCGCCTGTTCTATCACCCTCCTTCTGTGTCTCCCAACTTGGCTGCAACTAGTGCAGCATTGCAGTAAGGGAGGGAGGAAGCAGAGCCAGTGTGCACTGAATTGATCTCCCAGCCTGAAAACATGTATTAATTTTGTGACTTTTAAAAAATTGTTTATCCTCCCTCAACCACAGTTTTCTCCATTGTAAAATGTGGATAATTCTGTGCCCCGCTCTTAGGGTTGTTGTGAGAACATGGGGGAAAATAATGCCTCAGCTAATGCCTTGGTTCATATTAAGTGCTCAGTAAATGCTAACTACTCTTACAAATTATTTTTTTTAATGAGGCTTTTACTACATTACTATATTGCAGATACATCACAGGTACATGTAAGTGTTTTTATATGTTCCTTCCATTAAGGACTGTGACACACTTTTGAGATTGATGTTATATATATATTTTATCCATTAAAAATTAAGGCACATAAGTGACCGAGAGTACCCACCCGTTTTATAGGAAGCATACAATAAGTGATAGCTACTATTATTTCAGATAAGGAAATGGACTCTGAGGACAGGTAAGTTTTACAAGCCCACACAGCCAGTATGTGCACAGGCTGAGATTCATACGCACGTCTATTGGTCTCAGGGGCTGAAGTTCTTCTTTCTACCTATGCATACTCTGTTAAGGAATTAAGAGCCTGAAAAGGCAGAACATTTTAAGGAGGATGTTTACATGTAAAACTTAATTAGAGTAGTGAAAGAAGATATCCATGTACTTTGACCATGACTGAGATTTTCTTTCCATGGGCATGACAGGAGGTAGGAGAAAGCAGCTTAGGCATTGATTTTACTGGCAGTATTCGAAGAAAGGTTGAGTGTTGGTGGCAATGTGAATATTAGAGTTCAGAAAGACTATAAGCCCTCTGTGATGCCTCAGCCCACAGACATCTCCCTCCTCTGAACTCTGGCAGTCCTTGTTTTCATACGGATTTGTATTGACTATTCTGTTTTGTGAATTGTCATAGTCTTTAGCTCCTGCTTTGTTATCTAGGGTAAAGAAAATATCTCATTCTTCTTAGTTTCCTAACACTTATTATAATACCTAACCCATAGTAGGTGCTTTGCCTTTACGCTGGGTTATGTGCCAGAATTCCTAATGCACACTGGCTCTTACTAGTGATCCTGGGTTGCCTTTTCCAGATCTGTCTCAGAAGGTCCAATTATGGACTGATTCATTGATCCAGAAGAAATTAATTCTGATTGGCTCTTGGTCCCAGAGGCCTCTTGTAACTTCAGCTGGTTGGTCATGGCATATGATTTCTGGTCAAGGTCTCATTCAGGCAAGATATTAAAATCTAGACACTGCAGGCTGTGTCTTTCCCTACTGTATGAGGTGCTTGACTGGCACCTTTAGTGTCTGGATTGAGTGTACCTTACTGATGCTATAAATTGATTTAAAAAAGTTTGGATTTCACTTAAATGACTAGAAAATATGATATTAACAATTCCACTTTTTTTGCCTATAAAAAATTATAAGCGTATGAAGAATTTGATATTTCGAGTAGAAGAAATTGGAAGATAACTGCAATTTATGATTCAGAATATGCCTCCATTGATATAACATAGTAGAAAAAAGTTTGCTCACTCTGGGCATGGCCAGTGTTGCTTAGTGGTTGAGCATGGACCTATGAACCAGGAGTGTTTCATGGTTCCATTCCCAGTCCAGGCACATGCCTGGGTTGCAGACTCGATATCCCAGTAGGAGGCCGGGGGATGCTAGGAGGCAGCCAATCAGTTTCTCTCTCATTGATGTTTCTATCTCTTTCTCCCTTTCTCTCTGAAATCAATAAAAATATACATTTTTTAAAAATTTGCTCATTCTTCCTTCCAGGGCAATTATGACCCATGCATCAGTGCCTAAAGACCACAGAGATATACTTGGAATTAGTGACACACTGATTCGACTCTCTGTGGGCTTAGAGGATAAAGAAGACCTACTGGAAGATTTAGATCAAGCTTTGAAGAAAGCAGTAAGTTTTATTACTTCTGTGTTTATGGGGGTGTGTGCATGAAAGTGGTGCTTAATCTTGGGGCTGGGGCTCATATTTATAAAGAGGGGCCTTGCTATGAATGCTTAAAAGTTTTTCTCTTCTCTTCCTACAATAAACAGGATATATAAATATGCCTAGAACGTAGTCGAAGTGCAGATTTAAATATGGTAGTATTCAGAAAAGAGTCCTTAGGGTAAGTGAAGTCATTGCCAGTATATTTAATAACCTGTTTTTCTTGTGCACTGTTTTTACAGCACCATCCAAATGCACGTTGAACCTAGCATACCAGAACTGCAATTAGAAGCTGCTTCCTGAGAGATCAAATATTCTGAATGATCAAATGGACCATTAATGAACTTTTATAGATTTTCAAGTGAAAGTTTAAAGCACCTCATTACCTTTCACACAACTGTAATCTTCCAGGGATCATCCCTGTTTTCCACAGTTTCCTTTTTCCCTTATTGTCATTGACAGGTCAATTCTGTTAATATCTTTCTGTTAATTTTGGCATACATTTGCCTTTGAAGGAGATGAAATTTGTGTTGTTTTTTGGGATTATTCTCTTTTTTTCATAGCTTGAGAATTATATTGATCATGTTTACAATATAGTGATAATTCACTTTTGATGTTTTCTGAAGAACTTAAATTATTAAATGTATGTTTTTAAATCAAGTATAATTTTTCATATCGTTGAAAACCGCACTTAAAACTATGGTTTACACTTAATTACCACAAGCCAAAAATCACATGTCTGTAAAGTCTACTGTGAAATTCTACTGATTTATGATGGTGTTTACTATTTTTAAAAAAATAAATCTAATTATCAAATTCATTCCGTTGTGATGTTTCTATATTATGTGGAATTAACTTGGATTCCTGAGATCTATGAGTTCTTAGCTCTGATGTTAATTTTTATCAATTCAGTTGTAGAACTATCATACCCAAATGTTAGTGTTTGCAGATTAATTACAAATTCTATACATAGAAGGTCAAAAGCCACTTTTATAGACAGAAATAATACTTTTTTAAGATTTTTATCTGGAACAGTAGGTTTGTGAGGAAGAAATGTATAAAACTATCTTTTATAGTTAAAATGCATAATAGGTTATTGTCAATAAGTCATAAGTCAAATAGTTAGATTTTTAAAATTATTTTTAGGCTAAAAGCTTTCAGGCATTTATTTGCTACTGCCATTTGTTTCAGAGTTAAAAGAAAGCATATTAATCAGTATTGAACTTGGTTAATAATAGGGCTGCATAGGAAAGGAATTCATACTAACACACATTCTTATGTACTGCCCACATTCTGTAGAGTCTGGAAATTCTATCTCTAGGCAGCAGCATTTGAGGCATTTCATATCTCACTATGGTTTCCGACAGGCCTGATTTCTTGCCTTCTTAGGACCTTATGGCTAAGGAAATAAACAAAGACTCATCCAAACAAGAAGAGCACAGGCTATTTATTTATTCTGAGTTTGCAAGGGAGTCAGCTACTGTTACTTGCATTTTGTCAGAGACTCAAAGACAAGCAGAAAGTAAGGAATTGTAGAAATTTTTAATATTGATGTGGATGGGTGAGAAACTAAAACTTCCATATTTAAAATTGTTAGATAGGTAACATTAACTCACTGTTAGAAATAAAAAAATTAAAAAAAGACTAAAAACACCAAAGCAGACAGGAGTGGAAAAGCTTTAGAGTGTACAAAAGGGAAAGCTTCAGATATGCCCTGATCTGGAGTTCTTGCTGGCATTTGGGAAGCTGTTGGCGAGCTAATTTGAAGTGGAACATCCTACGTGATTGGTTAGAGGTGCACATTTGGCTTTCTCGAGTTTATCCTTTTTCAAAAGCAGGGGCAAAAATTAGGGAAGCTGTCAATTATTAATCATGTCCTGGCCATTTGGGGCTGATTGTTATAGAAGAGATTGTTTAGCTTCTATATGGAGATAGAAATAGATTTTCAGCAAGGCTGGCTTCCTGGGTTGTTGTTTGTAGATGTGTTTCCGGGAAACCCCTGGTTGGGCTCGGCTGCTGGTCACTGTCCAATAATGAAGGCAGGGTTGAATCATATAAGGCTTTTATTGTCTTCAACTAAGAAGACAGTGTGCTTACACACATTTAAATCCTGTCTTACAGCAAGGTGCAAGGGACAGGATTATAAAGAGGGGCTAGGGTGATGCTGGGAATGGAATGCAGCTACATGCAGTCCTGGAGGTCCCTAGACATCAGCTATTGTCCTTAATCATCAGGCGATGAGATGATATTTTGACTGACTCCTGGAGGGATGGCCTAACCCTGCTTATCTGTTCTGCTTGCTGAATTCGCATCTGAGTCACCTCCCTAATCTCTTCGAACAGCCCTTGTGAAAGAAACTTAAAAACTTAACCTCCTATTCACATACGTGTGTGTTCTAAGATTTAAAATGATATAATTATTTTTCAGATTAATTCTGGTGCTCTATCTTATCAGATTATAGGTCCCCTATCAGATGTGGGAGTTGGTTTCCTGGGGAAATTGCTGTAGATTGTTGGTCAAAGTTCTATATAAATGGTCTATCCATTGTCTATTTGTATATTCAGTCTCATAAGTAAGTAGCTACCATTCTATTAGGATTCTCCAGAGAAACAAAACCAATAGGATATGTGTGTGTGTGTGTGTGTGTGTGTGTGTGTGTGTGTGTACGCACACATATATGTACATATGAAGAGAGATTGATTTTAAAAAATTGGCTCATGTCTGTAGGGGTTGGTAAGTCTGAAATTTATCAGGAGTGGGGAGTGGTGGAGGTTGGAAATTCACATAAGAGTTTTGCAATCTGAAGGCAGAATGGTTTTTCCTTTGGGAAACCTTAGGTTTTGCTCTTAAAGTCTTCAATTGATTAGATGAGGACAATGTACAATCTAGAGATTGATATCCTTTACTCAGAGTTTACTGATTTAAATGTGAATCACATCTAAAAAATGCCTTCACAGCAACATCTAAACTGGCGTTTCACCAAATAGCTAGGGTACTATAACATAGCCAAGCTGACACATAAAATTAACCATCCTATTAAAGGCACTGTTCCTTACTGCCTGAGAAGGTACCATTATGTTTATTAGGATTTATGAAGTTTATCTGTAGCTTTTAGTTATGTTCAGGCAATATCTCTCTCCATTAGCATAGTTTACACCAGGTTGATGATTCAGTGGTTAAACACTGTACCACCCACCCCTCCCCCATTTATAGGACATCTGTCTTTGTAGAGGGAAATATAACTGGACAGCCATGCTCTGGTCACATTAAATGAGTTCAGGCTTCCAGGATACTACTTTTACTGAGTTGCTTTATATAACGCACTAGTGGCCCAGTACATGAATTTGTGCACATTGAAAGGAGATTAATTAGAAGAAAGACTCATGTATTAATTAAAATTACAAAAAATTACATGTCAAAATAGTATATATAATATAGTATTATAAAATTAACATACAAAATATTTTAATATTGCTATTCACTCTTTCTCTATAATGGAAGTATCAGATGAAAGAAATTAGTAAAAGGCATATGAAAATATGTAAATTGGTTAATAAATAAACAAGGTGATATAAAAACATGATATGAAAATAATAAAAACATGATATAAAAACATTGATAAAAACAAAGATGGATAAATTAATAAGTAACAACATGATATAACAACAACAAAGACATGATATAAAAAGAACATTAATAAAAACAGTGACTGGCCCTAACTGATTTGGCTCAATGGATAGAACGTCAGTCTGTGGACTGAAGGGTCCCAGTCCCAGGTTTGATTCCGGTTAAGGGCATGTACCTTGGTTGCGGACACATCCCTAGTAGGGAGTGTGTAGGAGGCAGCTGATCAAGGTTTCTCTATCATCAATGTTTCTAACTCTCTATCACTCTCCTTCCATCACTGTAAAAAAAAAATCAATAAAATATACTGAAAAAAACAAACAAACAAACACAAAACAATGACTGATAAATAAGTGTTTATTTTTAAACTAGAGACCAGATGCACAATATTTGTGCATTGGGGAGGGGGAGGGAGGATCTCTCAGCCTGGCCTGTGCCCTTTCACAGTCCGGGAGCCCTTGAGGGATGTCCAACTGACAGCTTAGGCCACAGTCAGATCCTTAGTGCTGCTGCTGCAGAGGCGGGCCGCTGTGCTCACTAGCCATTAGCCTGACTTGTGGCTGAGCAGAGCTCCCCTGTGGGAGTGCAATGACTACCAGGGGGAAGCTCTTGCATTGAGCATTTGCTCCCTGGTGGTCAGTATGCATCATAGCAACTGGTGGTTATGCCGTTCAGTTGATTTGCATATTACCCTTTTATTTATAGGAAGGATTACCAGTGCACATCATATGTACCAGCCAGCTGGTTGGATGTACAGTCAGTCACTTAGCCTTTTACTAGTATGTATACAGATTATTAAAAATTCCATTCTACCCTTGTGCTTACTATATTCATTGCTAAAATTCTGAGTGAAATGAATCTCACACCAAAGTCAGTGTGTACTATTTTAAGTAGATACACAGCATCATGTTTATTTTATAATAGTAGCCCTGCACATGAATCCATGCACTAGTAGCTCTCTGCAGGGCCTGGCTGCTCTATGCCCGCTGCCCAGAGGCCCATCCACAGCTTGGGTGGAACACTTGCCTGGTCACCATGGTGATGAAGCAAGCATTCTGCCAGGACGCTCACGCTGCCCGCTCTCAGGGGCTGCCCCTTCGGGACTGGGAGACTTCAGCAGGGCTTAGAAGACTGGGTGCCGCCATCTTGTGGCTATGGGTGCTGCCATCTTTGTGATGGAGTGATGGTTAATTTGCATATTACCCTTTTATTAGGATGCTAGGTGACATTTAAGAGAAAACCTTATTATGGAGCCAGTAAAGTAACTCAATTTACTCATGTATTTGTACCTGAGAACTTATTCATGTTTTCAAGTTTTGGGATATATACCCAGGAGAGGGATTGCTGGGTCATATGTAGCTCTATTCTTAATTTTTTGAGGAGTAACCACACTGTTTTCTATAGTGGCTATACCAGTCTACATTCCCATCAGCAGTGAAAGAGGGGTAAAATGCCTTAAAAAAAATGTTTGTATTGATTTCAGAGAGGAATGGAGAGGGAAATAGAAACATCAATGATGAGAGAGAATCATTGATTGCTGCCTTCTGTTCTCCCACTATTGGAGATTGAGCCCACAGCCCTGACATGTGCCCTTGACTGGAATCAAACTCAGGACTCTTCAGTCTGCAGACCGATGCTTTATCCACTGAGCCAAACCATCTAGGCTGCAAAGTGCCTTTTACTATGTAAGGTCACATAATCATGGGTTCTGAAGATTAGTGGGAGGGTTAACGTGAAACGTGGGTGGATAGGGCAGGGGTCCAGGGGTAAGCAAAGGCAGGTGGAACATAGGCAGGGGCAGACACAGCAGTTTGAGCAGCCTCACCACAGGAACCAGCCAAGCAGAAATTATAAAATGTTTTTGGACTCAAAGCGGGAGGTGTGGGAAACAGGGGAGGGCCTGCAGTCACAAGGTGTAGGAACACATAGAAACAGGGAAAGTTCAGTTCCGTTGCTGGGCATGAATAATTGAGGGAATCAATCAGGTGACCTCCTCCCAGTGAGGGGAGTCTGAATCTGCTTGTAATACATTTTCCACTTTATACTTAAATCTTATGGTCTGCAGAGCTCATTCTTTGGCGTCTGGAGACACGACCTGGGGGTGGGGGTGGGGGGAAAAATCCTTGGCTCTTTCTTCTGGTTATTAGCAGGACAAGAACATCTTTGGGAGGTTTCGGGGGGTGGGGGTGGGTTGGAGTGGGGGGATGGAAATCTGTAGAGGGGAGGGGGTAGGCTTTAGTCTGCCTACCACAACCTTCCAATTTTATAGTTTTCTTATTTTATAGAAATTTATAATGAACAAAAACAAGACAGGAAATTTGGAGAGGCAGCACCTTGGTTTCCTGTGTTTAGACATGAATTTAAAAACAGCCAGTCTGAAACAATAAGCTTGATATTTTAAACCTGAATGCCAAAAGCCAGATTTCTTAAATTCATGGAAGAAACCGGTACATATGGAGAAGAAAAACTAGAACTCTCAGATCTGGACATCCCTTTACTGCCTATTTACCAATCTGCTGGAAAATGTATTATCAGACATATCAAAGGGAAAAAGTATTATTCTAAGCAGAGTTTTCTTTTTTAATACATTTTATTGTTTTCTTTACTGAGAGAAAGGGAAAGGGATAAAGAGTTAGAAACATCGATGAGAGAGAAACATCAATCAGCTACCTCCTGTACACCCCCTACTGGGGATGTGCCCGAAACCAAGATACGTGCCCTTGACTGGAATCGAACCTGGGACCTTTCAGTCCAAAGGCTGACGCTTTATCCATTGAGTGAAACCAGCTTTGGCCTAAGCAGAGTTTTAATATAATTATAGTCACGTGCTGCTTTACGATTAAGCTACATTCTGAAAAAAATATGTCATTAGGCTATTTTATCATCAAATTTCATAGAGTAGATTTATACAAACCTAGATGGTGCAGTCTCCCACACATCTGCGCTCTATGGAGCCTATTGCTCCTAGACTAAGACCTGGATAGCATGTCACTGTGCAAAACAACCCGAGATGAAATCAAGCATGAGAGAAAATGATGCAATCAGGAGATATTGGATACATGGGATGTATGAGGTTGCTGCCACTATAACATGGTATGTTGCTTTACAGCAAACATTTTTATGTAAGTGGAAAGAGTATACTCTAAAATAATGATAGAAGGTATATTATAGTAAATACATAATCAGTAAAAGAATCATTTATTATCAAGTCTTATGTACTGAACATAATTATATGTCCTACACTTATACAATTGGCAGCACAGTGGGTTTGCTTACACCAGCATCACCACAAACACGTGAGTAATGCGTTGTGTTATTATGACATTACAGCATCACTAATTTTTCAGGTCATTAAAATTTTATGGGACTGCTGTTGTATATGTGGCCATTATTATGTTCTATAGTTCATCACTGATGAACTATAATTATTTTAACTTGTAACATGGTGAAGTATTCTTCATATTATTTGTCACATATTACCTCTGGAATACATCATTCTTTTTTTTGGATACAAAATAGGGTTATGAGTATGGACTTTGGAGCCGTTTAACTTGAATTTGAATCCTGGTTTTACCTCACATCTAACTAGGCAAATGACTTAATCTCTTCTCTTTAATTACTTGCTCTCTTTTTCTAAAATAGGGATAATAATGGCACCTACTTCCCAAGATTATTTGAATTGATAGAATACTTATAAGTGCTTAGCACAATGTCTGACATATACTGAACACTCTGAACACTCTCTACACAGTGACAGTTAATACTAGAATTATATTGTTGCTTTAAAAATTTGACAGAACTCCTTATTGAAAGATCACGTGTTTTTTGTTTGTTTTGTTTTGTTTTGTTTGAGCACACGGTTTTGAGAAGGGACTTGAAAGTGATCACATTGCTAATTGCAGTGGATCCAAGACCAGAGACCATTTCCTTCCTCTATCTTTATTTCTAGTCATATTTCTTCAAAAAGGCTGTGTAAACAGTGACATTGGTGTCTTTTTCTTCTTCTGTCAGTTTTAGGGAAAATCTATAGGAGAAAAATATATATTTTGTCTCTTCATGCCCTAAATCAATTATAACTAAATTTATCTATATTTTTGCTATTGCAAAAAGCTCTTCAAAATCCATTTTTCTTCTGATTTTTCAAACTGGTAATGTTTTTGATGTTGCTGGAAATTGTAAGAATATATTTTTTTGATTATATATTTTCAAAAAGGCATCAATACTTTTTGGTAAATCTTCAAGTACTTTTTTTTAAAAAAAAAAAGTATTTTCATTGATTTCAGAGAGGAAGGGAGAGGGAGAGGTAGAAACATTGATTGGCTGCTTCCTGCATGACTCTCCTTAGGGATCCAGGCCACAACCCAGGCATGTGCTTAGACCAGGAATCAAACTGTGACCTCCTGATTCATAGGTCAATGCTCAACCACTGAGCCCCACTGGCTGGATCAAGTACTTCTATGTTAGTGCCCAGAGTTTAATGAATATATATTGTGTCAGAAACAGGAAACTGCAATTAGCTTATAGGGGATTAGGGCACTCCTTAACCAAAATGCCTCTAATTTCAGAGAAAAAAACTCACTGATGAGATATATTTTACAGAAATTCTCAGCAATCATATTCAACAAGATTATATTGTCAGAAGTTTGTGTCTAGATAAACATATTCTCCTCAGTTGCCAGTAGAAATTACTTTATAAACTTTTTTCTTTTTCCTTCTCCCTTGTTTTAATCACTCAGCCAGATAATTGATTTTAGGAGATAATATTTACTATATAAAAACCTATAAAATGATAATATTCACAATCAATTAAGTTGATTTTACAAAATAATTATAGCAAAGTTGCACAAATTCTCTCCAAATGTCCAAGATGATGATTTGTAAATGCAAGATACTATATAAATGTCATACCTTTTAGCAGGGTACATACACTAATGACCAAAATCTAAATTGCGTATTAGAACTACATGAGATCCTAGAAATCCTTTCAGATATTATCATTTGCTCTTTAAAAATGCTTTACATTAAGATAATGAGTATCCTTTTGAATTAAATGTTGTAGATTATATTTTGTTTCATAATCAGAAATTATTACATAAAAAACTCAAGTGGTTTGTTACACAATAGCATTATTGAGGGACTGAATTAAGGTTGCAAAACTCATTGTTTTGTTCATTTTATTGGTTTATTCTATCTTATATGACGGCAGGATTCACCTGTTCATATAATAATATATATTATACTATATATAGTAATACTATATATAGTACTTTAAACAATAAAGAATATATATAGTACTATATATAGTACTTTAAACAATAAAGAATTTTAAAAATTAAAATAAAGTCCCAAGGTCAGGGTTCATGTTGCACCCCCACCCCACCCCACCTTATAGCCTTTATAGCAACTTAGATATTTCAATAACGTGCTGAGACCAAGTAAATATGCATTAATGAATAAATAAACAAATGAAAAGTTTTTTTTTTAAAAAAAGCTTTGTCTTTTTCTTGCAAATTGTACTTAGTTAGGCTCTTGGATCACTGTTGAGTAGAATGCCAACACCTCGGACAGCTCTTTGGGAATTATTTAATTGCAACATCCTCTTTCTCCCTGGCTGGCTGAATCAGGAACTTGGTTCAAGTACTGGACATGAAGTGCTGGCCAGTGTACACACCCAGAGGGCTGGAGGTCTGAAGGAGACTATGAGACCTGTGAAAAGCTTGTGTGTACCACTCTGCAAATTGGAGATAATTACCTCTGACAGAGAAGGGCTTTTGAGTTGCCGTGTGAAGTTAATGAAAAGCACTATGAAGCACCCACATGAAAGGGCTCTTTTCTTCATTCAGGCTGCTGTTCACAGCGGGATGATTGCATAGGATCATTCATCTTTCTCTGTGAAATCAGATCGCAGAGTTCTGTGTCATGTGCACATGTGTCTTCTTTCTAGGCTACCACATTTCACAGAATGTTAAATAAGGTCTGCTTAAACACACACACACACACACACACACACACACACACACACACACACACTTATTGATTAATTTCAGAGAGGAAGGAAGAGGGATAGAGAGAAATATAAATGATGAGGGCGAGTCATTGATTGGCTGCCTCCTGCATGCCCCCTTCTAGGAATGGAGCCCCACAACCTGGGCATGTGTCCTTGACTGGAATCCAACTCAGGACCCTTCAGTCCGCAGGTCGATGTTTTATCCACGGAGCCAAATCAGCTAGGGTAAGGTCTGCTTTTATGAGCACATAACTGCTCTTCTGTGGCTTCACTCAGAAGTAAGACTTGTTCAAATGAATTACTCTTTGTGAAACCTGGCATAATTTGACCTCTGACAGCACTTGGAGCAAATTGAACTTAGGATGCTGGTGTTCAGCAAGTGACTGCTGAAATGCTGAAAAAGGAAGCAAACACCAAGAGCCAGAGGCTCTCATAGGCATGAGAAGGGTTCTGGAAGCAAAACAGTCCTACCGCTTGGTTTTTGGGTGTCAAAAACATGCTTTCTTCTGGAAGTTAAAAGGTTTTGGGGGAATAAATAAAAATATAAATCATGTATAATGTGTGCTCTGTCAGAGGTAGTGGGAAGTCCCAGTTTATACTTGGGGTCCATGTGATGTGGAAGCAGTATCTCATCATCTAGTAGCAAGAAATAGGTTTTAAAAAATGGAGACTTGCCTGAAACTGGTTTGGCTCAGTGGATAGCACATCAGCCCGTGGACTGAGAGGTCCCAGGTTCGATTCCAGTCAAGGGCATATACCTTGGTTGAGGGCACATCCTCAGTAGGGGGTGTGCAGGAGGCAGCTGGTCGATGTTTCTCTCTCATCAATGACTCTCTCTCATCGATGTTTCTGACTCTCTATCCCTCTCCCTTCCTCTTTGTAAAAAATCAATAAAATATATTTAAAAACAAACAAACAAAAAACACAGAGGCTTCATTGAGGGGATGCAGTCTAAGTTTCCTTGTGCAGGAGAGGCAGCCCAAAGGACACTGGCATGGGATCAGTCGGTTATGTCTGTGTGCACATGTTTTCCTCTCAAGGACGCAATGGTTCAGTTTGTGTTCTAAGTACCAGCTTGCCCATTGCCTTCCACAACATCCTAGTACATTCTACCCTCTTCCCTTGCTATTTTTCCCCCACCTTGCAGTGTATTTGCTTTACTAGACATAAACCTTAAACTAGAAAACAATTCATTGCTTTCAGATTGTCTCAAATGTATTATTCTTGACTCTAATGAGATTGCTCACATTTTTTTTTTATGGGAAGGTACAGATTAAAATTTTTTAAAAAATTTTTGTTACTGTTTATCACACATAGCGCCCAGTAGGTGTTCAATAGATAGGGGGGTCGGTTCCATATAACTTATATCCAAATTGAAACACTTTAGAGAGTAGAAGTGGATGCTATTCATTGTTATACTGCAACAATAGGTGCAAATTGGAACATAAGATCAGTTTATCAATGTATATTTTAAAATGGAATTAATTTCTGCAATGATCTCTCTTACACATGAGACATGTGTCTCATATCTGGTTCCTTTCTTATGGGCCATTAAGTTTTTCTCTACTCTGCTGATTGGTTTAGCAATGTAATCCAGTCGTGTTTTTCCTTGACCAAACTTCTGAAGACAGACTCCTTAAGAAGTCATTCTATCCAAGATGTTTCAAATTATATTCCTGTTTTTGGATATTGGTTATTAAAATGTCAGTTTGTCTTTAATAGGCTTATCATTTAGGGTGGGAGAAAATAGTTCCTGTTTACTGAGATCGAATTATATTCTAAGGACCTTATTCCTTATCGTTAATTATCATAAAGTGATGCACTCTTCCAAAGCTTCTGTGACTTATTAGATATTTTGGTGTGTTATTTAATACTATGTAAAAAATGCTCTCCTTCTTGACCAAGTAAATTTGAGAAATACTATGTTAAAGTTAAAGAGGCTTTTCTCGTAGCAATTCTTTATCTTTAATAAGCAAATGTTCTTCATCAGTTTCTAAGGGGAGAATCACGGCAGTCATACTCTATCTTTTCCCTTGACCTTTTCTCCTTCACCTCAAAACCAAGGAAAATTAGCCATGCCTAATTTTTCAAAGAATATACTTCAGAAAAATCTAAATTAGTATCACATATTGCCTTTTGAAATTGACATAGGCTTCATGACAAGATAATTCTGCAAGGAAGGCTAGTTTCTGGTTGAAACCACATAGCCAGGAGTCTTGAATTACTTTGTGATTCCCAACTGCGGACTTATAAAAATAATAAAATAATTTTCTGGGAATAAATAAATCCAGATGCTGTAACAAGAAGTATTTACCTCAAATACTTACATATAACAGACTTTAAAGAACTCCCAATGGTTTCATAAATAATCCCCAATTCCCTTTACTAAGAATCTAGTGACATCCATTATTTATTGTAACAGAATAGTTTCCATTCTTTGCCTATCTCTGTTCTGTAGTTCCCACATAATATGATTTTTCAGTTTCATTTTAAAAGGCTCCTATGACAAAGCCAGTCTGATGATGCACTTATCCAAAGTGCAGTCTTGAAGTGACAAGGGCATATGAATAGTCTTCTGCAAACCACTGGCTGCCTATTTACTTGCATTAATGTATGAAAGTGACTATATCATGTTATGATTCTCTGTTCCACATGCAGTGTCTATAGGGGACTTTATTTTAAATTTGCTTTGGAAAATTCTGCATGCATTATGAATAAAAAATAGGCTCTGTTGCCCCTATGTAAAATAACTAATTTTAAGAGATTAAAAAGTCTTACCAGCAATAGTTTCTTAGATCCATTAAGTCTTTGTTTTTTTAATTTAATAAATCTTTATTGTTCAGTTTATTACAGATGTTCCTCGTTTCCCCCCCCAATAACTCCCCTCTATCTGATTCTCCACCCCAACCCCATACCCTTACACCCCCTGCCACTGTCTTCATCCATAGGTGTAAGATTTTTGTCCAATCTCTTCCCCCAAGAATTCTCAGTCTGTTCCCTTTCTATGCCCCTGATTCTATTATATTCACCAGTTTATTCTGTTCATCAGATTTTTCATTCCTTGATTTTTAGATTCACTTGTTGATAGGTATGTATTTATTATCACTTTGTTGTTCATAATTTTTATCTTTACCTTTTTTTCCTTCTTCCTCTTCTTAAAAAATACCCTTCAGCATTTGATATAATTCTAGTTTGGTGGTGATGAACCCATTTAGCTTTTTCTTATCTGTGAAACTCTTTATCTGACCTTCAAATCTGAGTGATAGCTTTGCTGGGTAGAGTAATCTTGGTTGTAGGTTCTTGCTGTTCATCACTTTGAATATTTCCTGCCACTCGCTTCTGGCCTGAATAGTTTCTGTTGAGAAATCAGCTGACAGTCGTATGGGTGCTCCCTTGTAGGTAACTAACTGTTTTTCTCTTGCTGCTTTCAAGATTCTTTCTTTGTCTTTTGCCCTTGGCATTTTAATTATGATATGTCTTGGTGTGGTCCTCTTTGGATTTCTTTTGTTTGGGTTTCTCTGCGCTTCCTGGACTGTAAGTCCATTTCTTTCACCAGGTAGGGAAAGTTTTCAGTCATTATTTCTTCAAATAGGTTTTCATTATCTTGCTTTCTCTGTTCTGGCACCCCCATAATTCTGATGTTGGTGTGCTTGAAGTTGTCCCAGAGGCTCCTTATACTATCTTCACATTTTTAGATTTTTTTTTCTTTTTTCTTTTCCATTTGAGTGTTTTCTGCTTCTTTGTATTTCAAATCTTTGGTTTGATTCTTGCGTTCCTCTAGTCTGCTGTTAGGTCTCTGTATAATATTTTTATTTCAGTCAGTGTATATTTAATTTCTAATTGGTCCTTTTTCATCTCCTCTTGGGTCTCACTAAATTTATCCATCTTTTCTTGGAAACTCTTGAAAAACCTTATAACTGTGGTTTTGAACTTTATATCCATTTGTTTGTTTTTCTCCATTTCTTTTATTTGTGACCTGTTTCTTTGTCTCCACATTTTCGCTGCTTTCCTGAGTTGGTAGAGTAGCTTTGTGTGCTAGGTGTCCTATATGGTACAGTAGCTCTGCCTCCCCAGTTACCTGAGGTGGA
>PVJN01026305.1:0-29162 GCA_004026805.1 Lasiurus borealis | reverse complement strand
CAGGGAGGGGGCAGTTGGGAGCTACCAGGCTGGCAGGGGGGGCAGTTAGGGGTGATCAGGCCAGGACACAGAGGTGGTTAGGAGTGATCAGGTTAGCAAGGGGGCAGTTAGGGGTGAGCATGCAGGCAGGGAGGTGAGCAATTAGGAGCCAGCAGTCCAGGATTATGAGAGGGATGTGCAACTGCTGGTTTAGGCTCAATCCCGGGATCGGGTCTAAACCGGCAGCTGAACATCCCCTGAGAGGTCCCAGACTGGAGAGGGTGCAGGCTGGGCTGAAGGGACTCCCCCCTCCCCCACGTGCAATAATTTCATGCACTGGGCCTCTAGTATAATGACAAAAGGATCAATTTATCAAGAGGATATAACTCTTCTAAATATATAACCACCCATATTGGAGCACCTAAATATGTTAAGCAAATACTAATAGATCTGAAGGGAGTAATAGATAACAATACAATAATAGTAGGTGACTTCAATATCTAGCTTTCAAAATAATCTTAAGTGTCCATTGATCGATGAACGAATTAAAAAATGTGGCAGGTATGTATGCAGTGCTGTATTATTCAGTCATTAAAAAGAAGGAAATACACCCATTTATTACAACAGCCATTTATGACTTGGGGCATTATTCTAAATGACATAAGTCAGACAAATAAATACTGTATGCTCGCACTTGTATAAAGAATCTAAAAACACGAAGCTTAATGGAAACAAAGTGGAATGGTGGTTGTCAGGCTCGGAGATGTGGAGGAAATTGGGAGCTGATAGTCATACATCAAACTTGGAATTACAAGATGAGTAAGTTCTGGGGTGTAATATACTGATGGTGACTCTGGTTAACAGTCCTGTGTTGTATACTTGAAAATTGCTATGAGAGTAGAGTTTTGATGTTCTCACTGTACGAACAATGACAACAAAACGGTAATTATGTGAGTTGAGGGATGTGTTAAGGATGGTAAACATGTTATAATATACATGTGTATTGAATCATCACATCGTATACCTTAAACTTACACAATGTGGTATGTCAGTTATATCTCAATAAATCGGAAAAAAAGAGGTCATGATAATGCATATTAGAAAAAGTCTGCACTTTAAATTCCATTTCCAACAACACAAAAATATTTAAATTGTGACATCAAAACCTAAATGGCACGTTTCCTTTTTTAATTTACAGTATTATAAGTGGATATATTATTTGTGACAAAATATCTAGATTACTTCAAACTTACTTTTTGTATATTTAACTCAACAAATTACAACTCCTTTTATAGTGATGCCATGTGTTTAATTTTTTACAGAATGCGTTGATTTTGGAACCCATCCTCTTGATTCCCTGATTTCTGTTAGCGTGTACACACACACACACACACACACACACACACACACACAGAGTGGCCAGATTATTACGATCCCTGAATGCAGTCAGTCAGTGTATATATATTAGAGGCCCAGTGCATGGATTGGTGAATGGGTGGGGTCTGGCCAGCCTGGCCAGGGGGAGGGGACATGGATGGTTGGCCAGCCTGCCTGCTGGTAGGCTCCTGGTCAAGGGGAAAATTTGTATATTAGCCTTTTATTCTATAGGATAGACACTGAATGGCCAGATTATTATGCGTTCAGAGATCATCATAATCTGGCCACTCAGTGTGTGTGTGTGTATGTATGTATATATATAGCTTAGCTTCAAGGAGAGACAGGCCAGCCAGGTGGGGAGGGAGAGTCAGATTCTAACTAAAGTAGGACATGGAATGTGAACGGCTGACATGGAGAGCCTTGCTTTTTCTTCAGATCAAACATATTCCGCGTCTTAAAAACTCCTCTTGCTAATTTGTGCACAAATTTCTGTGGAGATTGATGCTTTTGGAAGGAAAGTACAAAATGACAGTGTCTGAGAGCAGTGCTTTTAGCAAGATATTCCTGACCCATTTAAAGACGCGAAAAAGTCTCAAATTTGAGGGAGAAACCTATGTTTCCAATTTCCTCAGCAGTTCCGTGACACATATTGAGTGAAGTTATAAAAATTTTTAAACCTTTTCCAATATAAAATACGATGAATATAAATGTAAGAGTTTTAGGTATAATACAGTTGTCATCCGTTTTTTTTTTTTTTTTTTATCATTCTTACCCTAGATGGAATGGAGGCTGCCCTGAAATCAGGCTGTTAAAATGTCCCTTTTTAAAACATATGGACAAATATGAATGGTTCATATAAAAGCAGACATGGATTCGCAATGGCTGCCTTAAGAGGAAAAGGTATATTAAAAATCGAGAGGATGGTAGTAAGATTTATTGTTGCTTCAAATATAATGAACACACAGAACAGGCTTTTTTACAATCTAGGTTGTAGTTTTTGCCATGGCAAGTTGTAGCTTTCTTGTCCTTTCTTTTGCGGTTGCTGAAAAACAACAGGATAGTCTCTCAGCCGCTACAGGGCCACCTGCTATGGACTCTGTAGAAGCTGTCCTTATGTCCATGTCACCTCCCTTGCATGCGTCTCATTTCAGCCGCAGCTGTATTGGCAGGCCACGTTCCCTCTGAAGGGCCAGGGAAGGGTCTTTTCTGGGCTTTTTTCCTAATTTCTGCCAGTCCCTTGGCCGGTGGCAGCTTAAGGCTGATCTTCATACGACATTGCATGCATACATGTGTGCCTTCCCCCCTTTTGGTGAGGAGACCCGTCATGTTGTCTCAGGGCCTGCATTAATGACCGCCTTTCAACTTGTTTACCGTGTAAAGATCCAGTCTTCAGATGAGGTCCCATTTTGAGGTGCTGGGGTTAGGACTGCGGTGTATGAAATTTGGGAGTCGGGTGAGGGGCCTCCATTCAACCCATCACAGTGTCGCACCTTAAACTCTTGCTTTCTGGGCGATGGCCTTCTCAGAGGAGCCGGGAAGTCTCCAGGGCTGAGAAGTTGAGGCTGGTGACACCCTGGGGCAATCCTCAATCAGCCAGGCCCCATCAGAGACTATGTGGCTCGACGGCTCGTATCTCAAAAATCTGGTAAGTTAGGGCACTCGTATCTCGAGGTACCACTGTACTTCCACTCAAACTGCTGACAGTGCACTCTGTCCCGGTCCCCGCTTTCATTCTCTCACAGGCCTGGCAGGCCTACGAATCCACTGATTCTGTAATTCAGCAGGTAAACTCGGATTTGATCCGACTCAAAGTCTGAGTTAGGTTTCTGGATATTTCATTCCTCCTGTTCGGAGCGCTGTGAGAGGAAAGAATTAAAGCATGCTCTAAGAAATCTTTATTTTAACCTGTGCCTCCAGGCGAAAGCTCAGGCTTATGAGGTTCTCGTTCTCCATGCCCGAAGTTCAGCCCTGCCATCAGGAGCGGCGATCCAGCTTAATTAGCGATCGCAGCCCCGCTTGGTTTGAATCTGCTTTCCTGTGGTCGATTATGGACATGAGATCAGTGCATTGTACAGTCTTGCCAATCAGAGTATGATCTGCAGACCAGCAGCGTGCACATCCCCGTGAGCTTGTTACAGATGCAGTATCTCTGGCTCTATCTGAGATCTGCTGAGTCAGATTAGCAGTTTAACAAAACAACCCTCCCTCCTTTCTCCCTCCTCTCCCCTCCCCTCGCCCCTGCCCAGGGAGATCCGCATGCCCATTAGTCAGAGAAGCACTGGACTCGCTGTCTTGACCAGGCGAGCACGGCCGCATTCAGTGCTTTGCTTCTCACCACTCCTGCTCTCCATTCCCAGTGGTTTCCAATATGCGGCTTCCGGTGCTGGCTCTAGCCTCCATATACTCTAGATCAGCGGTTCTCAACCTGTGGGTCACGACCCCTTTGGGGGTGAACGACCCTTTCACAGGGGTCGCCTAAGACCAGCGGAAAACACCTATTTCCCATGGTCTTAGGAACCAACAGACCGCTCCTTGGTGTAGCAAAGTGTAGCCATGTTGTTTACTGTTGTTATATGAAGACTGTTACCCATGCTACACCACGATTCAAGACAAAATTTCATTTATTTGTCATTAGAAAGAAATATTTCACAATATATAATTACATATTGTTTTTGTGATGAATCCCTATGCTTTACTTATGTTCCATTTGTAACAATGAAAATACATCCTGCCTATCAGATATTTACATGACAGTTCATAACAGTAGCAAAATGACAGTGATGAAGTAGCAAAGAAAATAATTTTATGGTTGGGGGTCACCACCACATGAGGAGCTGTCTTAAAGGGTCGCGGCCTTAGGAAGGTTGAGAACCACTGCTCTATATCCTTTCAAATGGAGGCAGCCAGGGGATATTTAATAATAAACAAAAACGGATGGTCCTTTTCGGGTCCCCAGTAGTTCTTGCGGTTTCAGTGAGGAAATGAGCTTGTTAGAAAGATAAGTGTGCCGTTTGGTGGAATAAGTGGGCCCGGCCACAGAGAAACCCGCATCATCACAGTTCAGAGGCATTTGATCTATTCCTGCATTTCTACAGCACGAAGCCCCTTTTCAAGTAGAAAGTCATCAGCGCCTCCAAATTTTTCATTTCCCTTTATTACATTCTGCTACACCTGCACGTTCCTCTTTACGTAGTAATGCACTTGGAAAATGTCCCATAAATTGTGTTTAGTTTCCACTGAGGTTTATTAATGCAGCCAGTTCTGTTCCTGTGGAGGACTCTCTCCCTTCCTGAGGAAATCATTACTAGGTCTCCATGGCTCACGGGCTACGTCCAAATTCCTTCGTTAGACGCTTCCTGGCTACAGACTCTCTCAGACTTTATCACCTCCAACCTCTCTGGTCGCTCTTCTTATGTCTTAGGTTCTTCAGAAGCAGACTTAGAGACAAGGATTTGTGTGCAAGTGTTTTTTTTTTAATATATTTTATTGATTTTTACAGAGAGGAAGGGAGAGGGATAGAAAGTCAGAAACATCGATGAGAGAGAGACATCGATCAGCCGTCTCCTGCACGCCCCACAGTGGAGATGTGCCCGCAAGCAAGGTACATGCCCCCGACCGGAATCGAACCTGGGACCTTTCAGTCCACAAGGGTTCCCTTTTCTTCACATCCTCACCAGCACTTGTTGTCTCATCTTGTAGGTGATGACAGTTCTAACAGGTATGAAGTGACACAAAGGCAGTTTTAACTGAAGTGGTACTGAACAGTATAAAATATTTTCCATCCTTTTCTCCTCTCAGCACCGTTGTTTGGACGTGAGAATCTTCTGGAGTCCTGGGTGTCCTCTAAAATGCAGTCCTGGCCTTTCTACTGGTTTTCTTTCTCCTGTTTCGCCCTGCATGTCAGCCAGGCTGCTTTACGACTGCACCTTAGCCTCTCACGCTTTTGAAATCTCTCCCGAGACTCCCAGATGCTCCCATTTTCCGATGTGAATAGCACTTTTATGACACTTCGCCATTCATAAGAGGCGTGCTCAGAGCCCTCACAGACCCTGCCTTTGCTAACTGGAAATGTTTGTTTAGGATTTCTTCAGAGCTGAGATTTTGTGCAAGGCAGGCCTGTATGCCAGTGCCCACTCTGTAAACATCCCTGCAGCTTTAGTTTTCACTCGATTACTTTTTTCACAAACACTTTTTACAGAATCTCTCCATACATTCCCATACGCTGTATTGGATGAAAGGAAAATGAAGGTGACGCCATGAAAACACGCATGACCACCTGGCTCCACACAGTAGCCCAAGAATGCATCCTTCACCCACCAATGGTCGTACGGCAACTGCTCTCTAATTCTTTGCCTGCATAAAATTACCCAGTATTACAATGACTCAAAGCTTTGACTGTTAAGTCGGCATGGTTGCTTCCATTTTTTCTGTGTGTTTCTTTTCCTATCTGCATTTAGTATTCACTCAAGATTTTATGATTTTCGAGGAAAGAAAACATTTGATTCAGCCCCCACAACACTTCCAGGTGCTTGGTAATTTGCTTAATGGCTGAATGCGTTTCCTATACATGTTAGTTTTTCCCGGAGCGCTTGGCACAGTGACGCCCTCGCTCAATATTTATCTAAGAAACAAAAACGAATGAACATAGAAAGAATAATCAAAAGAGTGTTGGATAGAGCAATGGATGTTTTCAGAGTAAACATTTTCCAAATACCGGAGAATTCTAGCCATCTGATTTGTCAGCACAACAAACAGTTCACATTTCTCTCTCCCGTCAGCAGTCTTTAGCAACCTGAGCACTGATGATATTCCGGGTCAGATAATGGTTTGATGTGGGGGGTTGGGCTGGGCATTGTAGGATGTTGGGCACCTTCCCTGGCCTCTATCCTCACGAGATGCCAGTCCCTCTGCCCTTTTTTGACAACTGGAAATGTCTCCCGACACTGCCAAGTGTCCCCCGGGGTGTGGAATCACTCCTAGCTGAGAACCATAGCTCTTAAGATCCTCTGATTCGCCATTTCGTCCCTTCTCTGCAGCTACGTGTTTAATAATGTGTAAATTATTTTTTAAACGCCTCCTCGGCTCCTCCAGCGGCAGGGTGGACGCGGGCAGGGCTCTCAGTCAGCTGACGCGTGTTTGCTTTGCCCGTCCTTTGCTTGAGGAACTGCGGGACCTCATATGTACAACAGACATCACTTGCTTGTCACCAGCATTTTCAGGCTGAAGCAAGCTGTCAGGCTTTATTATGTTGAAGCTGCTGCGGCCGACTCCAGGAAGCAAGAACAACCACCAAAAAAATAAAAATAAAAATGCCTCTGACTTCCCTAACGAAGAGTCCAGTTTGACAGATTTAATTCCATCAAATAGATACGGAGGCGTCTCATTAATAAATGATCACCAGAACTGCCATTTCTCAGCTGTGTGTTTCACTGGGCAGCTAGAGGTTTGCTTCTCAAGGGATGGAGCTGTTTTTCAGCATCGTGTCTCCTAAAAGAGACAAGATAATAGGTTGGCAGTTGCCTATTGTACTAGTCATCATTTACTCTGTAACGAATTGCTACCCAAACTTGGTGACTTTACACAACGAGCATGTATGATCTCGGTGTCTGTGTGTCGGGCATGAAGGAGCAGCTTATTTGGGAGGTTGTGGACTCCCCAGGTTGCAGTAAAGATGTCAGCTGTGGCCGAGACCGGTTTGGCTCAGTGGATAGAGCGTGGGCTTGCGGACTGAAAGGTCCCAGGTTCGATTCCGGTCGGGGGCATGTACCTTGCTTGCAGGCACATCTCCACAGTGGGGCGTGCAGGAGGCGGCTGATCAATGTCTCTCTCTCATCGATGTTTCTGACTTTCTATCTCTCTCCCTTCCTCTCTGTAAAAAATCAATAAAATAAAAATAAAGTAAAAAGATGTCAGCTGTGGCCGCAGAAAGATCAAGATTTGATTAAAGCCGGGTCCGGGAGTCTGTGTCAGTCACATGGCTGCTGACAGGCAGGATGATCAGATTTCAGACACACACACACAAATCCGGATATTCATTTAAGCTGGGATTTTAGAAAACAGTGAATGATTTTATAGTATAAGTATGTTACATGCAATATTTCGAGTCATACTAAATATATACCAAACCATGAAACAACAGTTGATCTGAAATTCAAATTTAAGTTGCATTCTGTGTATTTTTGTTTGTTTTTGTTAATCCTTAAATGAGGATATTTTTTCATTGATTTTTTTTTTTACGAGTGGAAGGGATGTGGAGAAGAGAGAAATGTTGATGTGAAAGAGACACATCGATCAGTTGCCTCCTGCACAGACCCTGATCGGGACCAGGGATCGAACCTGCAAACCAGTTACATGTCCTTGGCCTGGAATCTAAACAGAACCTTTGCTACATAGGCTGATGCTCTACCAACTGGGCCAACAGTTGTTTTTTTGTTTTTGTTTTTAATCTGACTGCCTTATTAGCAGGAGGGCTCAGATCCCTGCTACAGTGGTACCTCAAGATGCGAGTGCCCTAACACGAGATTTTTGAGATACGAGCCGTCGAGCGAGCGATTTTTGCTTTGAAATACGAGCAACAGTTGAGATAGGAGTCATCACTCGGATCGGCCGGCTGCACACAACCCACCAGTTTACCGCGACTCAAGCGTCTCATAGTTTCCCACGCCTCAAGGTTACAGAACGAATTAAACTCGTATCTCGAGGTACCACTGTAAAGCCAATTTGCAAAACTTGATTCAAAAAGTCGTTGTAATTCAGTGTAGATATTTGTTCAGATCGGTGAACCACAGGGGACTTGGAGCACAATGTGTAATGAGCTGAAATGGTCTAGGAATTTAGGAATTCCACTGGAGGAAGTGATACTGAAAGTTGAAAAAGGAAGAATGGTTTAGCAAGAAGGAGAGGTACAAAGTATGAACAGAGAATTTTTCTAAAGCGTAAACTATCACAGTAGGACTTACAGAAAAGTGCATACATTCTAAGTGGAAAGCTTGACAAATTTCGACAAAGCGAACACCCGTGCAACTAGCAAGGAAGTTATAGATCAGTTATCTACCCCCCGAAACCCCCTTCTTGAGAGTAACCCGCCCTTCTCTGTCCGGACATGTCAGACCATAGTTAATTTTGAGTATTTCTGTACTTTACATACTAGGACTGATATAGCATGTCCTCTTCGTTACCTGGCCTTCATGCACTGGTCCCATCCTGTACCTGCTATGTAAATGTATGTGTCTTTTTCTCATTTTAATTTGGTGCTTTGAATGCAGGGGTGAATTTGATTTTGCCCTGAAGCCCGCGCCTTTAATAATCGCTCAGTGTTTGTGGAATTGGCTGGATGAATGAGCAACGATGAGAAACAACACATTCTCTTGTCATACAGCTTCAAAGCCATTTCTTGTGAACCATCGGTTTCGTGAAGAGGGGAGATCGATTTCCCTCTGCCAGAGTCAGATAGATGTAAGATCGATCGAAACACGTGGCATTTTCATTTGTTACTGAACATCCAGGAAGATTCTTTTTGTCTTACCTTCTCCTTGTGGTTCTTTTTCTTTTTCTTTTTTTTTTAAGACCTTCAAATTCTCTAAGACAGCCATGCCCCTCTTTGCATAGGTCAGAGGTCAGATGAAAAGAATCGCATATGAGGCCTAACTCGGGCTTTGTATGTCTTAAGAGAGATCACACGTCCAATTTTATTTAAAACTGGGGACATGCTATGAAAATGTCAGTCGTGGTAGTCGGGAATTGTTTTATAGAAGGATATAAAAATGAATGCTATCCAGTGGCCTGAATTTTCATCTCATTATCTCATTCCAGTTTCACAAAGACCACATAACAACCTTTAATTGGGTTCCTTTTTCCTTTCCCTTCTGTGCCTCTTCCATATCTCAGACTCCCTCTTATTCTCCCTTTTCCCCTTCTCTGAGGGAAATCAGAGGGAATGTACTTTCAATGAAATTCCATTTCTTGTCCTGACGGATTTGTCATTCATGAGGATTGTGAATATTACCATTCAGAGGGGCCAGTTCCGTCTGTCCACACTGATAAAGTCTTTCTTGGGCTGAGATGAGAAATGGTCCTGGGTGGCCATGGCTTCGTGGAAGAGCCACATCCCATGTGGCTTTAAGCCCACTGTGAAAGGGCACCTGTGCCTATGGGAGGCCCTCCCTTTGGAGGATCCTCCATTGGTTCTCAAATTCACACAGAGCCCCCACACCCCTAGGGGTGACAGCCCCAGCGAGCCACCTCAACAGTCAAACCCTAGAACAGGGTCTAGAGCTGCCTTATCTGCCCCTGGTTCCTCTCTGAGAGTCTTTCCGTCAGTGACAGTCCCGCGCTTTAACCATCAGCTGACAGGAAGCTGCTGGCTTAGACCCACTGTTGTGTACGGTCTCTTACACAAATGGACCCTCAGAACACACCCATCACCAAAATCAGTGCTTTTCTCTGCTCGGAATGATTCTGCCTCACCGGTAAACTGTCCCTCACTTAAGTAACACATAAATGCGGGCTTCTGATTTCAGAAATGTTGTGATGGCTTATTTTCTGTGAGTTTTCCAATACCTCCTAAATATCTGCATATTCTGCCGAAACCAGTTTGGCTCAGTGGATAGAGCGTCGGCCTGTGGACTGAAAGGTACCAGGTTCGATTCCGGGTAAGGGCATGTACCTTGGTTGTGGGCACATCCCCAGTAAGAGTCATGCAGGAGGCGGCTGATTGATGTTTCTCTCTCATTAAGGTTTCTAACTATCTCCTTTTCTCTCTGTAAAAGATCAATAAAATATATTTTTAAAAAAATCTGCATATTCCACTATTACAACTTTAATCATCTATGCTATGTGTGATATATGATGATAAAGGCAATAGTTATCAAGCATAAAGATATATCTATGGTACATATATGATATTAAGTCTTATAGTTATTGAGGGTACATTAAACTATATTTTACATAGTCAACAGATTAAGAGAGATATTATATATAATGGGTATTGGCTAAACATTTCATCTTTTCAGTTTTAAAACACTTCCTATTCTTAGTTTGATTTTTGTTGTTGTTGTTAATCTTCACCCAAGGATATTTTTTCCGCTGATTTTTAGAGAGAGTGAAAGGGAGGAGGAGAGACGAGAAACATTGATGAGAGAGACACATCAATTGGTTGCCTCCCGCATGTGCCCTTACCGCGGCCAGGGATCAAGCCTGAAACCAAGGTACGTGACCTTGACCACAATTGAACCAGGAACCCATCAGTCCCTGAGCCAATGCTCTATCCAATGAGCCACAGCAGTTAGGGCTAGTTTGATTTTTTTTAAATATATATTTTATTGATTTTTTTACAGAGAGGAAAGAGGAGGGATAGAAAGTTAGAAACATTGATGAGAGAGAAACATCGATCAACCGCCTCTTGCACACTCCCCACTGGGAATGTGCCCGCAACCAAGGCACATCCCCTTGACTGGAATCAAACCTGAGACCCTTGAGTCCGCAGGCTGACGCTCTATCCACTGAGCCAAACCGGTCTCGGCTATGCTCTCTTCTTTCCTGTAACCTCAGTTTCCCTATTTTTGCCCCAAAAGGGAGAAAGAGCATCATTTTTTCTTTATCATTATTCTCTTACTGCCGTTTTTCTCATACCAGGAACCTATTACTCTGCACAGAATTCTCCATCATTCAGTTGTTTGTGGTAATTGCATTACAGCTTCAGAGAGTGAGCGTTCACAGGTAATGTATAGGCCTTTAAACTTGACCTCTTGGCCCAGCAAAAAGAAACCGGATGACAAACCCTTTACTGGAGAACTTCTGTTTTGTTATAGGTCCTTTTCCCTCACTGCTGCGGCACCTTGGTTTCAGCATCTTTCACGGCTGTCATTTAAGTGTTCCCGCCTTACTATTTGTATTTTCTCATTTCTCCATTAATAGCTTATTCTTTCCTCTTTGAAACAATGATTCGCCCTTGGCCTCAGCTTCGGTGGCATATGGTAACATTCCTGTTTCTCTCCGTGATCTACGCGCATGCTCTCCTGCACTCACTCTGGCCTGGCCTTGTGACTTCCTTTAGCTCAGGGGACACTCGAGCGGGGTGCCAGCAAAGGCTTGGGAAGCGTTTGTGCCTTGAGGCTTTCTCTCTCGCTGAGCTTTATTTATTTATTTTTTAAAATATATTTTATTGATTTTTTACAGAGAGGAAGAGAGAGTTAGAAACATCGATGAGAAACAGCCATCAGCTGCCTCCTGCACGCCCCCTACTGGGGATGTGCCCGCAACCAAGGTACATGCCCTTGACTGGAATGGAACCTGGGACCTTTCAGTCCACAGGCCGATGCTCTATCCACTGAGCCAAACCGGTTTCAGCTCTCACTGAGCTTTAGAACTGTGACCACAACCATGTCAATGCACTAGGTCAACCTGTTGGATGACGATACACACATGGCTACGCCATCCTTATGACCCCTGCTCGTCAACTGCCAGGCATGCAAATGAGGTCAGCCTCGATCCCAGACCAAGTTGGGACAAATTAGAAGAACATGTAGCTGACCCGCTGGACTGTGAGGAGTGATACATGTTTGCTGTAATAAGTTTCCATATTAAGCTATTATGTTTGGGGGTAGTTCATTATATAATGAAAGTGAACTGATACAACCTAAAATCAAGAACATTCTAGTACAAAAAAAGATTTGCAGTTTTCAAAAATGTCAATTTCATGAATGTAAAGAGAGACCAAAGAGGTAGTCCGGATTGTAGGAGAGTCAAGAGGCATGAAAATCAAATGTAGGTCACACTGGATTGGGTTTTGGACTGGGTGAGAAAAATGCTCTAAAAGACATTGTGGGACCATTTAAAATGGATTATGGACTGGAGAATAGGTAATAGTATTGTGATAATATGAATTTTCTTGAAATTTATAATTATATATATATTTAAAATATATATATTTTATTGATTTTTTACAGAGAGGAAGGGAGAGGAATAGAGAGTTAGAAATATCAATGAGAGAGAGACATCGATCAGCTGCCTCCTGCACGCCCTGTACCGGGGATGTGCCCGCAACCAAGGTACATGCCCTCGACTGGAATCAAACCTGGGACCTTTCAGTCTGCAGACCAAAGCTCTATCCACTGAGCCAAACCAGTTTCGGCAAAATTTATAATTATATTGATTATGTAAAAAAAATCCTTGTTCTTAGGAAATACACACTGAAGTGTTGTGAGTTAAAATGGCATGATTTATACAACCTATGCCATGAGAAAAATAACAATCATAATATTTTCTCTCAGATAATAAATATAATGATAATGATGAGAGAGAGAGAGAGAGAGAGTAAGAGAGAGAGATTGAGAGAAAAAAGAAGAAAGGTAGTAGGAGGAGAGAATTACAAAGCAAATATGGCCAAAAAAAAAAAAAAAAAAAAAAAAGATCGGTCTGGGTAAAATTCTATGGAAGTTACTTATACTTTTTTTGTATCTTTTATAATTTTAAAAATATTTCAGAAAAAGGTAAAAATAAAAGCCTTGACAATTGAGGACATAAAACAATGAACCTGTATAGTTAGTTCCCTTCAGGAACTTCCTAAGAACATCATCTCAATACATTTGTTTAGACAAAAGCCAGGACACTTATTTGTGTCCACATCAGACCTGGGGCTTGTGGTTGACATGGGAAATGGAAAATGCTGGAATCGTGTTCATTTGATGCCAAATACATGTGGAGATAAACAGGAGTCCTTTGCAGGTGTGGGGTAGTAGAGAGGGGACTGGATAAGGAGCAGAAAATCTGGATTATTGTCTCGGTTCTTCCATAACTATCTTTATGTGCTAAAGCAAGTCATTCTAGCCCTAGCTGGTTTGGCTCAGAGGATAGAGCACCGACCTGTGGACCGAAGGGTCCACGGTTTGATTTTTGTCAAAGGCATGTACCTCCATGGCGGGCTCCTTCCCAGCCTGGGTCCTGAGTGGGGCTTGTGCAGGAGGCAACCAATCAGTGTTTCTCTCACATCAATATTTCTCTCTGTCTTTCCCTCTCACTTCCACTCTATATAAAAATCAATGGGAAAATATTCTCATGTGAGGATTAAAAAAAACAACAAGTAATTCTCTCTTGCCCTCAATTTTCTTCCTGTATTAAACAGGAAGGTAATATCTTAAGGTTCCCACTGATGCTAACATTTGTAAAATACTTACAAAATGAAACCAAGTGTGTTAAGCATTGACTTCTCGTGCTGTAATGTTAGTGACCCTTTGTTATTGTGTGATAACCACATGACATATATTTATGGCTAAAAATGGGTCCCTTGTTAAATAGAAATATAGTAGAAGTATAGTGGCATAGGCTTTAGTTATTGCCCCTGTAAAAGACAGGTTATTTGGGGATGTGATTAGTGGACAATGAAGTTTGCATAATCCTGGTGTTGAAAGCCCTTATTGGTGATTAGGGTAAATCATCTAGACCTCAAGGATTCGGATTGGTAAGAATCATCCTTTGCACACACACGCGCGTGCGCAAACACATGTGCACACACACAACCATAGCTCCCCAATGTGAAATTGGAAAGAAGAATCACAATGACAGAAATGACAGCGTGGCATATGGAAGGAACAGAAAGACACATGATAGTCTGGAAGGCATGTACCGGATTGCCCATAGGGAAGGCTTGTATTTTTAGTAGCACTAAGAGTTAGCCTAAATAAGAATGGCAGTGTCACTATGAAAAAGTGTCATGAATCCTTTGGTTATTGTCAGAAATTTGGGGCATATATCACAAAATGGCATTTTTTAGGAAAGTGCTAGATATCTCTGGCTCTGGATACCCTGCAGCCTTATTCTGTGTCCTCCCCAACTCTCCTCCTCTTTATGGCTTACTTTTCCATTTCTCTCTTCTCATGCCTTTTACTCTTTTTATTTTACTTTTTCCTTTCCAAACGCTGGTCACCATCATGAGCAATATTGAAGTACTTTGAGAGTGTCACTCAGGGGAAGTTCACCATTTAAAAAAGGAACTTTTTATTGCTCTAAGTATTCAGCATAATGCATTTTCACTAACTGGATACACTCCATAAGCAGCATCCCTGTTCCAAAAGATAACATTTCGCTGCATCCCACAATCCATTATCACAGCAGTTCTCAACCTGTGGGTCGCGACCCCTTTGGGAGTTGAATGACCCTTTCACGGGGGTCGCCTAAGACCATTGGAAAATGCAGATATTTACATCACGGTGCATAACAGTAGCAACATTTCATGGTTGGGGGTCACCACCACATGAACTGTATGCAAGGGTCGCGGCCTTAGGAAGGTTGAGAACCGCTGCATTATCACATCTATTCCCATGCAGGAGTTCTCTTCAAGGGTAACCACCATTCTGACTTCTAACAGCAGAGATTTATTTTGCTCATTTGGAACTGTATATAAATGGAACCACACAGTAGGTCATGTCTTTGACTTGGGCTCAATGTATGTGAGTTTCATTTCCATTGGTGCACAAAGCTTGTTCATTTTTATTGCTATGTAGCATTACATGCGAGATATATCACAATCTGTCCATTCTTTTCTTGGTGGGCATGTGTGTTGTTTTTACATTTTACCTCTTCTGAACAGCGCTGGTACCTGAATTTTGGAAAGTATGTGTATTTGTTGGGTGTACACCTGAGTGTGGAATGGCTGGCCTGTAGGAGATGTATGCGCTCAACTACAGTAGATGTTGTGAGGGCACTATATTTTTAAAATATATTTTATTGATTTTTCACAGAGAGTAAGGAAGAGGGATAGAGAGTTAGAAACATGTATGAGAGAGACATCGATTAGCTGCCTCCTGCACATTCCCTACTAGATATGTGCCCACAACCAAGGTACATGCCCTTGACCGGAATCGAACCTGGGACTTGGCAGTCCACAGGCCGACACTTTATCCACTGAGCCAAACCGGTTTCAGCATGCTCCCTTGTAGGTAACTAACTGTTTTTCTCTTGCTGCTTTTAATATTCTCTCTGTGTCTTTTGCTCTTGGCATTTTAATTCTTATGTGTCTTGGTGTGATCCTCTTTGGGTTTCTTTTGTTTGGGGTTCTGTGCACTTCCTGGACTTGTAAGTCTATTTCTTTCTCCAGGTGGGGGAAGTTTTCAGTCATTATTTCTTCAAGTAGGTTTTCAGTATCTTGCTCTCTCTCTCTTCTGGCACCCCCATAATTCTGATGTTGGTACGCTTGAAGTTGTCCCAGAGACTCTTTACACTATCTTCAGATTTTTGGATTCTTTTTGCTTTTTGCTTTTCCAGTCGAGTGTTTTCTGCTTCTTTGTATTTCACATCTTTGACTTGATTCTTGCGTTCCTCTAGTCTGCTGTTAGGTCTCTGTACAATATTTTTTATTTCAGTCATTTGGATTCCGGTACCTTTTCCCATGGTTGAAATATTGATGGCATACTTCCCTTCCTCTCCTTACTGGACAGGATCATAGGAATCAAAAGCTCTACAACGCAGGACCTTGGTACGATTATCTTTGTGAATCATCTTTGACCCCATCATTTACTGCGTGTGCTGTGACAGTGTGATGTAATTTTGTGTAATTTAGCCTTTGAACCTCTTTGTGCTTGCGAAGGAAGCCATTTCAGAATGGAAAAGGCCTTTTCATGCTAACAATGGAGAATTTAGTGGAACCTCTTGTTATATATAGCCACTCACAAGTTTCTTTTATGTTTTTTTTTTTCAAACTCCCATCCTCACCGGAGCTTTGTGATATGGGACAGACAGCTTTATTATCTCCATTGGGCAGTTGAAGGAAATGAAGTACAGAGACTGGGAGCCAGACTTGTGACTCCAGTTCACTGTCCTTTTGACGCCTCAGTGTCTGTGTCAAGAGCTAGGGAATTATCACAGAATTTACCAAACCGCATTATACCGGCTGCTGGTACATTTGGGAACTAGGTCTGAGGAATCAGTGGTTTACAGGAGTCAGTACAGTGGTACCTCGAGATACGAGTGCCCTGACATACGAGATTTTTGAGATACGAGCTATTTTTGCTTTGAAATATGAACAACATTTGAGATAGGAGTCATCGCGCGGATCGGCCGGCTGCACACGACCCACCAGTTTACCGTGACTCGAGCGTCTCATAGTTTCCCACGCCTCAAGGTTACGGAACGAATTAAACTCGTATCTCGAGGTACTACTGTAATTTCTTAATACGTTGTTTAAAGTTGGCTTCGTGTAGACTAATTTTACATGCTAGTTTCCCAAGCTTTATTCTTTTATTACATGGCTGTGGTATATGGCTACATAGATTGAACCCTACATAACCATATCTGGTAGCTCCTATAGTCATATAATGGGTGATACAAACACCACAAGATCCAGGCACATTTTAAGCTCAGATCTGAGCCTTATATGTATACAGTGGTACCTCGAGATACGAATGTAATTCGTTCCGTAACCTTGAGGCGTGGGAAACTATGAGACGCTCGGGTCGCGGTAAACTGGTGGGTCGTGTGCAGCTGGCCGATCCGCGGGATGACTCCTATCTCAAATGTTGCTCGTATTTCAAAGCAAAAATCACTCCCTCGACGGCTCATATCTCAAAAATCTTGTATGTTAGGGCACTCGTATCTCGAGGTACCACTGTACATCTAAGTCCTTCCCCTTTCCTTCTACGTCAAAACTGTGAAATTGCAAGTTTCCAAAATTCTGAGGCCAGCATTTCTTCCTGCATGCCTGTTTTTCTTATTACAGAATCACTCTGGATGCCTGCCATAAAGTCTTACCTAAATTTCTTCCTTGGTTTGCCTGTCTGACAAGATCCATCCTCCTTTCTCTGCTGATCTCTCTTCCTTCCCCAGGCCTTCCAATTCTCAGCTTTCCCATGAGCTTCAAGATGGTGGCTCAGAGTATGGCGATTTGGTTTCTCAGTATTCTTTCCATAAGCTGCACCTCATCATTGTTTTTCTGTCATGTACCGTATTTTCCCGTGTATAAGACGACTTTTTAACCCAGGAAAATCTTCTCAAAAGTCGGGGGTCATCTCTCTCTCTCTCTCTCTCTCTCTCTCTCTCTCTCTCTCTCTCTCTCTCTTTTGGTGTAGTGTTCCTTATATGAATATATCACAACTTATTATCACATCTTATAGGGTGTGTATATCCCAAACTCTATATTTTAACTGGAAAAGTTGGGGGTCGTCTTATATGCCCAGTCATCTTATATGCCGGACAATACGGTAGATCCATCTTGAGGAATGCCTTCCCTGATCCTACCCTCATCGAAGCCATGCTTAACCCTTCCTTTCTATATGCAGGGCCACTCCAGCCTTCTCCTCTTCCTGCCCTCTGCATGGGAGGCTGTGCTAGAGCCTGGGATGGTAATCAGAAGTCCTGGGTTCTAGCATAACACTTCGATGGCCCTGGTTCAGAAGTTGATGTTCAGTCACTCAGCTTTTCTAAACTTTAGTCTCCATTTCTGCAAAATAAAAGCATTTGGCTAATGACCTCAAAGCTTCATGCCAGACACCAATTCTCTACATTTTGGCTGGCTTTAGTGGGATGGGATCCAGTGTGATCGGATGCTTTCTGGGGGAGGGGCTGGGAGAGACCGGAAGGCTTCCACAAACCCCAGAGCATGCTCAGAAGATCTTGGTCCGTTTCCTGGCAGTGAGTATCTAAGGCTCCAAATCGATCGAAATCTTTGGGGAATAATGAAACCATGCCTTTATTCTTTCATTGGCCTATATTTACTGAAGGTATTCATTATCCATCGCTGCACAACAAATGGCCTTGGGATTTAGCCGCTTAGTACAACAGACATTTATTGTTACCTAATTTCAGTGGTCAGGAATTCTGTGGGTGGCTGACCTGGGACCCGTGGCTGAAATCAAAATGTGTCCTGGTCTGCAGTCAACTCAGGTCTTACCTGGCGGATGGTTTGTTCCAAGCTCCTTTGTGTGACGGTGGGCAGATCCAGCTCCTCATAGGCCCCAGAGGCCTGATGGTCGCATTTCCTTGCTGGGTGTTGGCCAGGAGACTCTCTCAATTCCTGGACACAAAGGCCTCGCCTTAGGGCAGTTCAACACACTGTAGTTTGCTTCTTCAGAGCGAGCAGACAGTAAGAGTGAGAGCGAGAGCGAGAGCGAGAGAGATCACAGCCTCTTTTTAAAAAATATATTTTATTGATTTTTTTACAGAGAGGAAGGGAGAGGGGTAGAGAGTTTGAAAGATCGATGAGAGAGAGACATTGATCAGCTGCCTCCTGCCTACTGGGGATGTGCCTGCAACCAAGACACACACCCTTGACTGCAATCGAACCTGGGACCTTTCAGTCCACAGATCGATGCTCTATCCACTGAGCCAAACCGGTTTTGGCAGATCACAGCCTCTTGTAACCTTATCTCAGAAGTGACATTCTGTCCCTTTTGTGATATAGTCTGTTTATTAGTGGAGGCCAACAAATAGCTCTCTCCTTTTTCCATTGAGTTGCGAACGAATTGAAAAACAGGACAAATGGGTGAGGCAGATGGGAGGCCCAATTATTTTATTTGGAAAAATTACTATGCGTTACCATCAACCCCAAACCCCCAACTAACTAAAGCACATTACAGTGCCAATACGTAAAGAACACACTGTCATAGCATGAGGTCAAATGCTTAAAACACTGCTTTCTTGATGCCAAATAATCAGGATGGTTATGCACAAGCAGTTGTTTTGTCTAATCCTGTCTTTCTGGATGCCAGCCACATCCTTGCCTCTGTTGCCACTCTGGAACACTAAAAAAAAAAAAAAAAAAAAAAAGTGCGTACCTCTGATCCATCCAAATTTGATTTATCCCAAATGCCAATTGTATTAGGAGCGAAACTTCAGGTATTTTCAGCATGGTCTTTTGTTTAAAAGGTTGCATTGATTTTTAAGGCATAAATGTAATTTTTGAATACGACATCCATTTGCCTGAAAAGTACTTAGGTGAAGTTTGGGTATTAAAAAACAAACAAGAGGAATTTTACTGAGAAAACGTTAGTGGAGGACGCTTATATGTGATATACCTGTTTCAGAGCTATTGGAGGTAGTGCCAGTATTAGGAAATGTGCTTTACCGTCTGTGGGTAAGCAGGCTCTAAAACTCCGTGCTCTAGGATTAACCAGACTTAAATGTTGAGTCCCAGATTGTGCTGGAGAATTGTGGGCTTTCCCTGGAGGGAAACGTTGGTACATTTCCGTTAGGCTGAAAACACACGGCAAAGCCAGAGCGCCACGTGCAGTTTTGGAGACTCGGTCAGCCCCCAAGTCAAAGGGAAGCGGAGGGGCCAGACAAACACTTGCAAGATCCCCCGTGAGAGGCGGTCACTTTTGCTTTCCAGGGCGGGGCTGAGAGGGACCAGAAGGAGTAGGCAGAGTTTGGGGGACACGACCTTCCATCCAAACCCTGTAGTTTGGTTTCATACACTTTACAGGCATGAGTCTAACAACAGCATTGCACGTTACGTGCTGTTATCGTTATTGCCATTGCACACGGAGAAACTGAGGCTCGGAGAGATTAGCAACGCATCTAAGGTCCAGGAGCAGAAAGAGATACATCTGAGAATTGAACCCAGGCCCGTCCAGTGCCTAAAGCCTGTGCTCTTCACCACAGAATGATACTACCTTACTGCTTGCCTCCTTTAAAACATATATTTTTATATATTCCAGAGAGGAAGGGAGAGGGAGAGAGAGAGCAACATCAATGGTGAGAGAAAACCATTGATGAGCTGCCTCCTGTAAGACCCGCACTGGGGATGGAGCCCGCAACCCGGGCCTGTGCCTTGACCAGGAATCGAACCTGGATCTCCTGGTTCATAAGTGGATGGTCGGTCACTGAGCCATGCCAGCCAGGCTGCGTACTTAACCCTGGATGTGTGATGTTCAGATATTTACAGTCTGCAGACCCTTACATCCGAGCCCGTTTTAATGACATTGGAGGGCAAAAAAGAGAGAAAGAAAGTTAGATTCCTCCAAAGCTCTCTGAGATCAATGCCATTATTATATTTCAGACCCTCCAGGTATTAATCTTCTGCTTTGTTTCCAGAAAGCAATTCCATTTTCCTAGCACGGTCTGCTAGAAATAATACCGCTTCTCCACGGCGCTTCTGAAATTTTTCCCCTGAGGGCGAAAGAGAGGCACGCTTTTTCCTCTTCACCTCCGTTTCTCCTCCCGCCTTTCTCTCTCTCAAATTGAATGTTCACCGAGGCCCTCAAATGACTGCGCGCGGAGAAAAGGCAGATGGGAAAAAGCTTGATAACATCACCCAGTTTGGATATAAGCTGTCCGCAGTGCTTTCTGACGCTTCTCGCCTGCATTATTTTATTTAATAAATATCCTTGTGTTTGTTGTCTCAGATCTATTTCGCTAAAATGATATAAGGCTAAGAATGTTTGTCAAACGTGTGATGGGCTGATGATGGTTCTGAGCACTGGGCATGAATGAACTAATTTCAATCTCATCAGGATTCTGGGCAATAGGTACTGTTCACACAGTAAGACTGCAGTTTGGACTCTTGGCCATAGTAGGCTCACAACTAGTAAAGCGGAACTGAACTTGCATCCGACAATCTCATCCCACCGATCGCACATTAAGCTTTTAAGCTGCATCTGGCTGGACCTGCATGTACCTTACACCTTGGAAACTGTAAAAATTAGACACAGTTGGTACCGGTACTGGATTGAAGAATGTTCCCCAAAATGCATGTTCACCAGGAACTTGGGGATGTGACCTTGTTTGGAGAGTGTCTTTGTAGATACGGTGAGTTAAGATGCGGTCATACTGGCTCTGGCCAGTGGGTATGGCATTGGCCCCTGCACCAAAGGGTCTCCGGTTCCCTTTCAAAAGCACATGCCTCGGCTGCAGGTTCAATCCCTGCCCTGGTTGGGGCACAGGTGGGAGGCAACCAATCGATGTGTCTCACATCAGAATTTCTGTCTCTCTTTTTTCCCTCTCGATTCCCCTCCCCCTCCCTCTCTTTTCCACTCTTTCTAAAAGTCAATGGAAAAACATCTCCTCCTCGGATGAGGACTAACAACAAGAACCAAAAAGATGAGGTCATACTAGACTGAGGTGTGCAATATGAAGTGTCTTAGAAGGAGAGGGAGATTTGGAAACAGACAGGTAGGCGGGGCAAATAGCATCATTGTCACTCTGTAAACATTGCCTAGTGTGTCAGAGTTCACGCCCAATGGCTGGATGTGCCTGTGTGAGAGTGGCCTCCATGTGCTTTGTTTCATTCTTGTTATCGGTAAAATAAGGATCCGATGCTGCTGATGGTGATGGTGGTGGTAGTGGTGATGATGATGGTGGTGGTGATGCTACTGATGGTGGTAATGATGATGATGATGATGGTTACCACCTACTAGGCTCTCTGATGGGAAACCATTATTTTTATCCATTTTCCAGGAGAATAAAGTGAAGCTGTGAGAGAAATTTGACCTTTGCCATCATTCCTAGGATTGCAGGATGATGTGCCTAAATGTATGTGAAACAGTTTGTAAACTGTGTTGGTGCCGTACCAGTATTAGTTAGATATAGCAAAAGTCTTCCTACTAACTCCCTCCCACTGGCTCCCGTCATGCCAACTTGAACTTTTTCAACATTTAAATAAGAAAATATTTTCCTTGCTGTATTAGTTCAGAGTGAAACAATTAAAACTCTATTGCCCCCGTTTACCCAAGAAGTGTGTTCAGACTGTCTTTAGATAATGGTCTTTTCACGTTCAGCCTTTTTTATATTTACATGATGATTAAAGATTACAGTAAAGAACACATAAATTGACTCCTTTCATAGCCAATAGGCTCTGAGAGGTGTTATTATTCATTAAAGGTAGGTAGGAAGGGAAATGGGAATTAATGTTTATTCAGTTCACACTAAGATGTAGGTGCCACTCGATTTAGTTCTCACCTACCATTGCATGCGGTAGATGTTATTACGTTATTTTTACAGTATCTCCTGTTCTGGGGAATGAAAGCATTGCCCAAGGGCACCCTGAAAATACTAGACAGAGGGAGAACTGGACCCCACCAGCTGTGCCTTTACAACCAGGATACCTGCCTTCCAGAAAAATAATCATGTGGATATAGAATAATTTAAAGGAGATAAATGTAATTTTTATGTAATTTTTAACTTTTTCTAGCTAGGATGCAGGGGGAAAAGGCTAATGGATGTAGTTCTAAACTAACCAGGACAGAATTCAGGGGATTTTGGTTCTAAACCCAAAGTTACATTAACATGCTATGTTATAGTGGCATGCCATGTTAATGTTCTGGTCTTGGTCCCGTTAAGGCGTGATACTAATAGTCAGATATTAATTAAACATTAACTTTAATGTCAGTGGTCTGCAAATTATCTGACACTTGGGAAATAGGCATGAAAAGGTTCCAGGTGCTCTTTCCGTTCAGTGGTGGGCGTGACATTGTATTGCGTAGGCTATTTCACCACTCTGTAATGGCAGAGGAGAACGTGGTGAATTTCGTTCAGTAGAAATGCAAATATTTTCCGTTCCAAGAAGACATAGAAAACCCTAAAGGTTACTGTTTATGGCCCTGCTGGACATCAGCTAGTTTTAGAAACTATAGAATATTTAGAATATGTATTTTCTAAATATATATCCTATTATATGCTCTAACCCAGGAAACATATCCTAGTGTTGCTTATAAATACTTCACTTCTCAAATACTTTTTGAGAAGGATTGGTCTTAGCATTTTACTATTTTCAATCAAGTTCATTACAATTTTGACCTATGATAATTTTATATTTGTAGCAAAGTCATGATTTTCTCTTTTGAAAATTATACTATAAGAGTATTTCGATAGAAAGCCTCAAATCTGCAAGCATTCTGGAATCTCTTTCTCAGCTTCTCTCCTCCAAGTGACATAAAAATGGAACCGGAGTCAAAACCGCTCTGTGGCATTTTGAGCTCTCAAGCCAGGCAGTCAGCAGGCAAATAAGGGGTTTTCTGTACTATGTGGGGTGATTGATCATGACTATCTATTAAGGGGAAATTGAGTTGCCACTACAGAATGCAGGTAAAGAGAAATATGGCTAAAATGCAGGAAACCCCTGGGGTACCTCTCAGAAACCCCTTGTCTTAAAAGGCATATATTTTCCAATAAAAGTCAATGGGAAACTATAAAAAAAATCAACTAGACCCTTAAGGATTTGTAGAATTTGTGTTTTTTTTCAGAACATCCTTTGCAAAAATGCTAATCTAGTGCAATTTCTTCATTGTTATAGACGTAAAACCTGCTTAAGTTTTGACAACTATTTTTATCTCACTGGGTAGTATTACGTTCTTTAGTGCTATCCCTAAGTCTCCCATGTAAACACACAACTCCTTCATAATTATTAATTATTCAATACTCATTGAACAAGTGCTATATTGATTTAACACTTACTAAGTGCCAGGCTCAGATCTAAACCCTGGACATACAACAGTGAACCTGTTTCTAATTTCTCACATAAAGTTGTTTTTCAAGAGGTGTGTGTGTGTGTGTGTGTGTGTGTGTGTGTGTGTGTTGACAACAAACACATAAAAGCATCTGTTGGATAGTGACAAGTAGTATAAGATAAATATAAGGCAGAGCTTGTAAATAGATTATAATGGTCGGAGGGTACTGGTTTATATAACATGGTCAGAGAAGGCTTCTCAGATAAGAGGTTTGAGTAGAGGACTGAGTTACATGAGTGAGTCAGCCTTGTTTATATTTAGAACAAGGGTTTGTCAAGTGCTGCCCACAAGCCAAATTTGGAATGCCACTTGCTTTTATAAATAAAGTTTATTGGAACACACCCACACTCATGTATTTACATATTATCTATGACTGCTTTTATACCACAATAATAGGGTTACATAGTTCATCAGAGAATGAATGGCCTGGAAATTCTAAACAATTTACCGACCTTAAATGTTTGACAATTCTGGTGGAGGGAAAGAGGGGCCGACCAGGAAGAGGAAACAGCACATTCAAAGGCCCTGAGGTAGAAGTGTGGTCAGCAGGTTTGAACACTGGCCAGTATGCTCAGAGGAAGTGGGGACAACAGGAGGTGGTGGGAGGGGAAGGGAGGGGAGATCATGTGGCCACAAAGGAGACTCTGGCTTACTTTCCAAGTAAGATGGGAAGCAAAGACACATGACTTGACTTAAGCCTTAAAAGGAACTTTCCATCTACTGTTTTTTATAAAAACGTGTCTATATTATTGAAAGTATTACAGATGTCCCCTATATTTTTTTTCCTATTGACTCCCTCCACCCTGTACCCACACCTCCCAGGCCTTCACTACCCTATGGCCTATGTCCATGGGCTATGCAAATCTACACTAATAAAAGGGAAGCATGCAAATTGACCATACCTCCATGACATCCACCAGCCAATCAGGAGTGAGTGTGCAAATTAACCCAACAAAGATGGCAGGTTAATTTGCATATAAAGGCACAGAGCAGCTGGGCAGTGTGGGATGCCTGCTATGAGGGGGAAGAAGGGGGCAGAGGAAGCTACAGAAGCTGCACTCTGGCTGGAGCAGAGAAGACTGAAGGCTCCGACGGGAGTGAACACTCAAGGCTCCGGCTGGAGCCAAGACTCCGTCCAGAGCGAAGACGGAAGGTGGCGGCCAGAATGAAGGCCTGGGTCCCAGGTGTTGGAGGAAAACCAGTGCCGGCAGCCAGGGGAAGGAAGGCCTATTGCACGAATCTTTGTGCAACGGGCCTCTAGTCTACACTAATAAAAGAGAAAGACACAAATTGACCATACCTTCATGACGCTCACCAGCCAATCAGAAGTAGGTATGCAAATTAACCCAACAAAGATGGCAGATTAATTTGCACATGCAGGCGCCAAACAGCAGGGAGTAGGACACAGGCATTCCACACTGCACCGGCTGTTCCAGATCTCTGGGTAGCGTGGGAAGGCAGAGAGACAGCCCTAGGCCAGAGCAAAGGTGGTGCTGGCATCTCGGGGAAGGAAGACCCATTCTTGCATGAATCTTCATGCATTGGGCCCCTAGTCTATCTATATAAAAGCCTAAGCGACCATTGCAACCAAACTGAAGACCCAACAGCCTGTGTGGGGCAACTAGGCCGGCAAGGGGGGGGGGGCAGTTGGGGGTGATCAGGCTGGAAGAGGGGGCATTGAGGGGCAATCAGGCCGGCAGGCAAAGGCAATTATGGGTAATCAGGCTAGCACAGGGGGGGAAGTTGGGGGCAATCAGGCAGGCAAGCAGGTGAGCAGGATAACTGGCATTTGGACATCCCCTGAGGGGTCCTTGATTGGGGAGGGCGCAGGCTGGGCTGAGGGTTCCTTTCCCCTGTGCACAAATTTCATGCACTGGGCCTCTATGTGCATATTCCCCTCCCTACCCCCACTTCCTCTCTGAAATTCCTCAGTCTATTTTATGCTTCTATGTCTGTGGATTTGTTTTGTTCATCAGTTTATTTTGTTTTATTAGGTTCTATTATCCCTTTTGATCTCTCTTCCTTCCCCACTACTCAGCCCCCCAATTTTTCTCCATAGAAAGCAGAGGTAGCTGAAGACATGATTAACCCTTTAATCTGATGACGTCTTGGTTATTTCTGATACTCATACATGAAGGGTCTCCTAGCCCTTGGTTCCATAACTTTTGAGGACCTGGAGCCTCTTATGAGACTTCAGTCTGCGTGAGGACTGAACTAGCTTCTCATTCATGACCAGCCCCGGGCCAGACAAGAAGGCCAATAGGATTGCTTGCTTCACAAAGACCACCTGGAGCTTTGCTCTCCGCTTTTAAGATGCCTCCGCCTCTTTATAAATCATTTGTGGCAAAGTGATAATGCGCGCATAAATGCTGGCTTGTAGTCTAAAACATCTCATACACACTGCCCTCAGCCTGAAGGAAACTATGTTACTTATTTTTAAAGTGCATTTGCACCAAAGCAGAGATATTACATCTTCTGTGGGGGCATGTGTGACAATGTGAAGGTCATTTTCTCTCCTTCAGAAATGGAAATAAACGCTTTCTAAATTGAATTCTGTGTTTTTTTCCAACCCCAGTGTCTTTTTGGGCATTCAATCACATATGATATTTACTCTGCGAAGATGCTTTTAATGCCGTAAGCACAGTTTTGAGCTATTTCTCTTGGGCATTTTCAACAGAAATATTCTATTCTATGCTCTCCCTTACCAGTCTGTTCTGTCATCCAGGAAGGCAGGTTAGTGGTGGCATGACTTTTTACTTTTCAGCTTTTATTTTCCTAGACAGTGTGGATATTGTGGAAGGTGAATAGGAGACAAATTGCTGGAATGTTCAACCTTTGACACTCTGGGAACTGTGGGTGAGACCTTTAACTCATAGAGCTTTGGTGTATCTATCAGTCAAAGTACAGTGGTACCTCGAGATATGAGTTTAATTCATTCTGTAACCTTGAGGCGTGGGAAACTATGAAATGCTCGAGTCGCGGTAAACTGGTGGGTCCTGTGCAGCCGGCCGATCTGCGCGATGACTCGTATCTCAACTGTTGCTCGTATTTCAAAGCAAAAATCACTCGCTTGATGGCTCGTATCTCAAAAATCTAGTATGTTAGGGCACTCGTATCTCGAGGTACCACTGTACAGATATTGACTCTTCGCGATCTGCCCACCTTGGATGACTACTATATTAGAATCGAATGCTGTTGTACACATCAAACATGTTGATATGTGGAAAGCACTCTGTGAATATGAGGTTGTGGTGTTAGCTGTAGTTTTCCTACTTTGTGATCCATGAAGGGTATGTATTACTTGAATCATTCAACTTTATACTTTAAAAAGAAAAAAAATACCGAATGATAAAAATAAGAACAAGTTTATCGCAGAGACTGAAAGATTTAAAAAGGAATACAGTGGTACCTCAAGATACGAGTTTAATTCGTTCCATAACCTTGAGGCGTGGGAAACTATGAGATGCTCGAGTCGCTGTAAACTGGTGGGGTCATGTGCAGCTGGCCGATCCGCGCGATTACTTGTATCTCAAATGCTGCTCATATTTCAAAGCAAAAATTGCTTGCTCGACAGCTCGTATCTCAAAAATCTCGTATGTTAGGGCACTCGTATCTCGAGGTACCACTGTACCTGGCAGATATATAACATATTTATTCAACAAATTGGCTTCAGGTTTAAATTAGGAAATGAATAAATTAAAATTATTCCAAATAGATTATGTCTTTATTTTCCAAAGCTGTGAATCTTAGGATATGTAATTCGTGCTGTATTTTGGTTGGAACCTTTATGCGTATATCAAGTAAGTAAAATGTGAAATGATATTCATTTAGATTGGAAGTTTTGTTTCCTGAATTTGGCAGATCTGTTCAGTGGCATAGATGAGTTTAATGCTAACACTTTTATGAGGATTTTTAAAAAATCTACAACCCGTTTGGTTTGTAGTATCTGTTTTGGGCCAAGATGCTTGAAAATGTCATAAAGAATCTTAAGCCTTAATTGAAAAATGTTTAAAATACCAATTCGTTAGTAACCCATTATCTGAAAAATGGTGGCAGTGACTGCTTAGCTCGTATCATTGCTTGGGTGGGTGAACTTACAAAACTTTGTCAATAGGCATATCATACCCTCCTTCACCCACTTTTTTCCTGGTGATAGTAATAATATCTGTTGAGCATTTGAGCTTTGGTAGGAATTCCAGAGAGCCAATCAAAACATGGCCAATTTCTTCCAGAAGCTTCCAATCTTGTGAAAACAGTAAGATCTCTTCTTCGGGGCTATAATCTTAATTCTTGAACTAGTTTCCTTCAAATACTATCATGAAAGAAAATGTCCTATATAAAAACTACAGTAACGTTTTAGAGGAATTATCTATTTCACCACAATAGGTGGCACTTTCAAAATCCTTTTCCCGAGATTTTATCTTATTTATATAATCCAAATCAGTACATTCAAGAGTCCTTTCCACTGCACATGGATTAGAATTAAACAAAAGCGAAGAATCCCTCTTGCCATCCAGGATGCCTTTGCCTATTTGAGTGGCTGACAGATATGTTTATAAGTAAATCTTTTAAAATTTTTCTAATGTGGAGACCATGTCTTCACAAAAAAATTACATGGTACACACATTGATCAGACATGACCACTTAGCTGAGAATTTTCCCGAGCGACCTCCTCACCCACCATATGTAGAGTCAAGGCTCTTCCAAGGTCACTTCTAGGGTCAGGCCCATTTTGAGAGACATTTTAGTATCTGTTTTACTTGTGGCAGGGGAAGGAAGAAAATCAAGGCCAATCAAATACTTTGCTTTATTTATTTGAAAAGGAATGAGCGATAAAACAGAGATAGTATTTCAGAAATGGTACAAAAAGCCTGCCGTTAATCTTGCCAAGGTTAGACACTGAAGCTTTTTACCCTGTGGATAGCCAATATTATTCATATTAATAATAATTTTATTATTATCTCTATCAGTAATTGAGAATTTACTCTGTGTTAAACTCCAAACTAATGGCTTTCCTTGCATTTTTTTTTTCTCGGTTTATCCTCTTAAAACTCCATGAAACAGAAAATATGCAGGAAACAGGTAATTCATCTAAGATCACTCTGTTGATAGGTGATCAAGCTAGACTTTCTATCACCCAAATTCATGCTGCAGCCATTCTGCAATATTTCTCTCTGTGGAAATGAGTTATCATTTGAATAGATTTAAGAGGGCATAAACATTGACTTACGTTTTCACATCTCTCTGAAAATATTATGATGCATATCTCTGGTTAAGGAAAATCTACTGGGGTGAAGATGAGTTAATTCTGCTTCACTGGTGTTCTCAGAATTTATTTTTTTCATCTTAGAACTTCATTCCTGACAAAATCAGGAT
>PVJN01026304.1:0-29163 GCA_004026805.1 Lasiurus borealis | reverse complement strand
TAAGGGTTTGCTCTTTATGAATAAAGGTCTCAGACAAAGCACCTCATAAAATTAAAAGAGTGAATAGCCTCCTCACTGTGAGTATATTACAGCTGTATCTGGAGACCCTATCTTTAATCCGAGGTGCTGTGGAAATCACCATAAATCAGACTTTATTTTACACACACACACACACACACACACACACACACACACACACCAGAGGCCCAGTGCATGCCCCCTCTCACAATCTGGGAGCCCTCAGGGGTGGGAAGTGACCCGGTGCTCAGGGGAAGGTGACTCCCCATCATACCTCTGCTGCTGCTACTGCCGGCAGCACAAGCCTGGTTACCTGAGCCAGGGCTGTCCCTGGGTGGCTAGGTAGCCTCCATCCAAGGCTTGCCTTTGCCTCGGACATTGGCTGGGCAGCCACCATCAGAAGTCTGCCTACACCTCGGGCTGGCCCTGAGTGGCGGGGGACTGAGGGTATTGGGGGACTCTAGAAGCAGGCACACAGAGCAGCTGGGCCTGCCAGGGGTTGGGCCTGGCCTTGACGCATGCCTGCCATCCCAGTAGGCCTGAGGGGACTGGGCGTTGCCATCTTGTGGCTGTGGGCACCATCATTTGAGGGCGTGGCAGTCAATTAGCATATTCCCTCCTTATTGGCTATGGGTACCACCATCTTTGTGACAGCCTGAGGGTCAATTAGCATATTCCCTCTTTATTAGGTAGGTATTGACAATTAATAATGCCATTTCATTACATTATTATGAATCTCATATAAATATTCTACCACTTATTCATTCACATTAATAGAATGGATTATTAGCTGAATTGGTATATAACAGATATCATGCACTATCATCTTGATTTTGAAATGTTAAATGTGAAAAAAATCTGCATTTTATAATTAAGAATATATGTCAATAAGAAAAAGAAATGTATCTCTTCTTTGCAGATTAAATTTTAATACAGGTTAAGAGAAATCCAATAGCAAAGAGTTGAGGGAAATGAGAAATAGTGAACTATTTACTCTTGTCTTGATCCTCATCATAGATCCTTTGATTTGACTTATTTTTTTCTCCAAATTCTGACTATTATGCAGGAAATAAATGATAAGAATATATAGTAAGCCAACACAATTGCATTAAAGGGACAACAGTGGAGTTTTAACGAGAAACTGTGGGATGGTCCACTCTGCTTCTTTTGAGATTTCGGATTGATTTCATCATTAAAGGTGAGGCACCTGCTATTCCAGCCAAGTTTTAACCAGGCTTCAAATTCTGAATTACTTTCTGTTGTAATCAGGCAGATCTAAGGAATTCAAAGCTACTCTCAAACACTCAGAATGAATCAGTGTTATTTCTAGTTTTACTCTGATCATATCAAACTATTCTCACCCAAACACAAATTTATCTATCTTCTTGGAAGGAAATATAAATATATTTCCCAAAAGTATATATTAATACTTAAATGACTTCCTATTCTCGCTGTTATATTCTTTAAGATATATAATTGCATTTACCTAATTTATGTATAACTGAACTTACCGGGGTGACTTTGGTTAATAAAATTATATAGGTTTCGGTATACAATCCTACAACACATCTGTATATGTGTATGTGTGTTTACCAGCCCATGTCAGGTCTCCTGCAATTGCCATTTATCTCCCTTTATATATTTTGATAAAGTGTTAGTCCTTCTAAGTCATAGCAGAACAGAAATGGTTTGTTTTCTGTACTTGTTGACACTTGCCTTCAGCTGCATAACCTAATAATACTTGCATTGATTTTTTTTAAAAAGTAATTCATCATGATATGTAGTTTATAAATTTGAGTATAGAAGGGAACATTAAAGTCAGAAATTGAAACTTAACATTTTAGGGTTCAAATCTGCACAGTTTATAAGGGGCTGTTGTGAAAAGGTTAATTTTGAAGGCACTGCTCCCTGAGGAATGCATGGCTTTGCATAGGAATGGATTTACATAGGACCATGGAGTAACTAAATCCTTTAAACAACTCCTTGTTTTTCTTTACCGATTTCTGGCATTAAAGGCATTCAATACAATTAAGAAACTCTTCGGCACTTCAGATAACTTTGTAGGATCTCTCTAAATACAAAATTGTAGCAAAGCCTCACCATCAAAAGATAGGGCACTATATCCTTTCATAACGTTCAATGGATAATCACTGATTAAAGTAATGCCATCCTCATTATATTAAGACTAGAAGAATGATTTAAATATGAGGAATTAGGACCAGGGAGAATTAAAAATATTATGTGACTGTTAAAGCAAGCACTGAAAAAATCAGGGTTCCAGCGGCATGCATGTATGTTAAAATAGATCTACATATATATTTATTTACATTCATACATAATCCAAACACAGACACACACACACTCACATTCGATGAAAACTGTGTAAAATGAAGTAAACATATTATAACTAAGCATGGCTAAATCAGTATGTCAGAAGAAGAGTGTTGCTGAGTAAGCATATGAATGCCTTGTGGTTCTTTTTTATTTAAAAATGTTTTTTTATTGATTAAGGTATTACATATGTGTTCTTATCTTCCCATCCCCCCCTCCCCCCAAGCCAACACTCATGCTGTTAAAAAGCAGAGATATTTGGCTATCTACTAATAATTATCATGACATGAGTTGTGTGCATATTACCTAATACTTGTTTGGCATATACAACTGTATAGAACTAAAAGCACATTTCGTTTTTCATTGACCATACCACAAAGTCATGGTATATATTAGCAACTTTATGAATGTGTTAATACAAATTCTGCCAACTCAATGCTCATATCTGAATTTTATGTACATCACTCTTTGTAACCTAATATATATGTTGCATAAGAAATTCTTTTGTAACATGTTTGACAAATTCCCTCTATTGTAAAATTTGGAAGCATAATCATTATAGACATATTACTAGTTTTAAGATATATTGCAATAGAAACTATTTACCAAGAACATTTAGCTTCTGAAATAGTGTTTTTTTAAAAAGCCAACTAATAACCAGGAAGCAATAAGATGAATAAGCATGCTATATTTTAAATAGTAGGAAACAAATCGTGCTAATAAGAAAATCATATATAAAAGCATGTAATTTATAACAATTTTAACCATTAAATGTAAATTTTCATTGTTTAACTGATTGAGCTAGTAAATTATATTTTTGTATAACGTTTTTTTCAGTATGACAAAAATATTGCATATCATTTATAATTATCTTAAATATAGTGCACTTTCAAAAACAAAAAGTATGTCCATAGCCTGTTATTGAATAGGCAATTCTAATTTATTTCTTTTTATTTATCTTGATATCCTGGTCTGTTTGAATGCATTCTGTTCTATCACTAGTAGTAGTCATTTCCTCATTTTATGTCATGGAAAGTAGTGGTTTTCTTTTTTTTCAGTTGCTTCTGAAAATTATTTTTCAAAAAACTCAAATATATACATTTGCATGTGTATTGCTGCTAAAACCTGTTTATTATCCTGTCTGGTAAGCTCCAGTGATTCTGTCTATATGAAAACAACCAAACCGGAAGTTTGCTTGTAGCCAATGCAGCTATTGGCTCTCTGATTTGACTGTTGTTCATTTCCCTGTGTCCCCACATGACTACCGTTCTTAAAACATTCTCTATTTCATCCCTCAAGTCCTGTTCCCTAGTCCTACTCTTCCAGTACCTGGATATGAGAGAAGACAATATTGGAAAGCCAGCACGGCTCTTGGTCTAAATGTTCTATAGATTAGTGGCCGGTAGAGTAGGTGGAAGAAGCATGAGCTGTAATAAATCATGGCATCTAACAATGACAGGTTCAAATGAACATGTTTATTGGGCCAGACAAGTACATCGCTAAAAGTGTTCATTTCCTCAGGTGCTGACATAGAGTGCCAGATGTTGGATTTAAGCCCTGACTCAGTGATTGCAGCTGAAAACTGCATTGGCATTTTAAGAGCATCTGTGAAAAACACTGATCTGCGTAAAACAGGAACCGCGGAGCATAATGTAAGCAAAACCGAACGAGAGTTGAAAGTGATTACCTGGGCAAGTTCAGACAGCATGAAGGCTGGGATTCAGAGTACTGGATCGTGTGCCCGTTAAAGAGAGCTTGGGTGGGGAAATTTTCCTAAACATTTTCATACAAAAGTATGCGGAGCATGTGAACAAATTCTAGCATAGCATCAAAATGTTTGTATTTTATGAATTTGTCATTTTTTCATATGTTAGATATTAAAAGATATTCTGACGAGGAAAGCCATTGGATCCAGAAGAGAAACTGGTGCATTAGCCCACTATGCATAAAGTTGTACACTGCAAGTGAAGGACAGGGTTAGTATGATTAATTTCATGCTGTTCAAAGTTGTATGTGTTCTAGAAATAACACATATAGAAGGATGCTAATTTTTTAGAAAGCAGACAGATAGACATTAAACGTTAAGGACAAAGCAATAGTTTTGTTTTCAAAAAATATCTAATATAAATTAATGAATTAAATCAAACCATTAATCTGTACTCAAAGAAGTGTAATTTAATATTTTGATCATCATTCATTATAATTAGTATTTTGGCTTTAATTTTAATGATACTTGTGAATATGTTATAAGAAAATGATATTTTTAAAATTACGTTTGATCTTCTAAATTTATTATAGTATACTAGAGGCCCAGTGCATGAAATTTGTGCCCCTCAGCTCAGGCTCCACCCTCTCCAATCTGGGACCCCTGGAGGGATGTCCAAAAGTCCACAGGCAGTTGGACATCCCTCTCAAAATCCAGGATTGCTGGCTCACAACTGCTCGTCTGCCTGCCTTCCTCATTGCCCCTAACCACTTCTACCTGCCAACCTGATCATCCCCTAGCCATTCCCCGGGCACCCTGATTGATGTCCAACTGCTCCCCTGACAGCCTGGTTACCCCTAACTGACCTCCCCTGCCAGCCTCATTGCCCCTAACTGCTTTCCTTGCTAGTAAAGTCCCCCTCCCCAATTGTCCTTTCCTGTAGGCCTGGATCTCCTCAAACTGTCCTTCCCTGCAGGCCTGGATCCCCAACTACCCTCCCCTGAAGGCCTGTTCAACCCTAACTGCCCTGTCTTGCAGTCCTGGTCCCTCCCAACTACCCTCCCCTGCTGGCCTAATCACCCAGAACTGCCATGCCCTGCTGGCCATCTTTTGGCAGCCATCATTTGTCCCAATGGGGGCAGCCATTTTTGAACATATGGGAGCAGCCATCTTGTGTATTGGAGTGACAGTCAATTTGCATATTGCTCTTTTATTAGATAGGAGGATAGAGGCCTGGTGCATGGTTGGGGGCTAGCTGGTTATCCCTGAAGGTTGTCCCTGATCAGGATGGGGGTTCCCCTGGGACATAGGGAAGCCTGGGCAAGGGGCATGTGGTGGTTTGCAGGCAAGTCCCACCTCCCATTGACCCAAGCATAGGCTGGAAGCAGGTATGTGGGATTTATTTATCTTCTATAATTAAAACTTTGTAGCCTAGAGCAGAGGAAAGAGGAGGCCAGGATGGGCAGGAAGCTTGGCTTCCTTCATCACCAGGGGCAACTCAAGCCTCCTGCTTGTTCCATCTCTGGGGCTGCAGCCATCTTGATTGGGTTAATTGCATATTCGCTCCTGATTGGCTGATGGGCATGGATTGTGGGTATAGTGGATGTATGGTTAATTTGCATGTTTCTCTTTTATTAGATAGGGTATTTTGATTAAAATATTCAGATTTCATGTAACTGAATAAAACTCCATTTTATTTTATAATACCTAACTCATTACTTTCAATAGAATAGAACTAACATAAATTTGATTAACATAAACTATTGCTTTTGTCCAATTGAAAACAATAAATACACAATATATTAAATGTAACATGTTATACATATTATACTGTCATCCAAATATCTATAATGGACCATTAACAGAATGGTATTATATTTACAATAAAATTAAGTAAGTTATCTTTGTACTTTATAGAAAAGAAATCATGCCATAATGCTGTGGTTAAAGTGACTTTGGCATGTTTGAAGACAAAACAGAATGTACCATGTCTGGAATAGTGTATGAGAGAGTGAGTGGTCAAAGATGAGGTTAGAAAAAAATGATGAAGTGCAGATATTCTTTTCCATTGACCTATGACTTCCATATGGGCCAACTTGGTTAGCCAGTAGCCTAAAGGAAGGGAAAAAATTAGGGGCATTATGAACTGAATCTTCAATGGGAAGATTTATTTATTTTAAAATATGTTTTATTGATTTTTTTTACAAAGAGGAAGGGAGCAGGATAGTGAGTTAGAAACATCCACAAGAGAGAAAGATCGATCAGCTTCATTCTGCACATCCCCTACTAGGGTCATACATGCAACTAAGGTGTATGCCCTTGACCAGAATTGAACCTGGGGCCCTTCAGTCTGCAGGCCAATACTCTATCCACTGAGACCAACTTGTTATGGCAATGGGAATACATATTTCTTGTTAAAGGAAAAACACACTGGCAGTCAGTGGGGTTCCTGGCAGTCAGTAGTTTGGTTTCATGGTCTTATAAAATCTTGCAGGATGAGGCATACTCACATAAGAAAGAGCATGGTACCAATGATTCTTCCTGATGGGAAGAAATGCTTTTTTTGCAAGCACTCCAGTCATGAGGTTTCTTTAGTGCCCAACACAATCTATACCAATAAAAGAGAAACATGCTAATTGACTGCAGCTTCTCAACACCCACCAGCCAATCACAAATTAGTATGCAAATTAACCCAACAAAGATGACAGATAAATTTGCATATGCAGGTTCCAAGTAGCTGGGGTTGGGGTAGGATGCTTGTGTTGTCGCCATGGTGATGATGTAGGCATTGTGCCCCATGCCCTGCCACTTGGGGCCTCTGGGCAGCATGGGAAGGTGGACAGGTGTCTCTGGGCTGGAGCAGAAAGGCAGCTCTGGCCAGAGCGAAGGTGGTGCTGGCAGCCAGAGGAAGGAAAGGCCATTCTTTCACGAATCTTCGTGCATCAGGCCTCTAGTGGAATACAGTGGTACCTCGAGATACTAGTACCCTAACATAACAAGATTTTTGAGATACGAGCCATCGAGCGAATGATTTTTGCTTTGAAATATGAGCAACAATTGAGATACGAGTAATCGTGCAGATCAGCCAGCTGCACACGACCCACCAGTTTACCGCCACTCGAGCATCTCATAGTTTCCCACGCCTCAAGGTTACAGAACGAATTAAACTCGTATCTCGAGGTACCACTGTATATCACTCTCCAAAGCTACTGCATGTCAAGGAATGCTTAGAACAGAAGATACAACTGACCAGAAAGGAGAACCCAGATCACTGAGCTGGAATAGAGGACTGGTGTTAAACAGTCATTCCAGAGCTACCTGCTCAAACATGATCTATGCCATCTCAATAGTATAATTCAATAAAGGTTTCACGCTTTCTCATCTACACTCTAAGTGAGTGTTTCTGATGAGCAGGAAGTGTTTTTCCAAGCACGATTTAGCTACCTTGGGCTCTTCTTACCTTTAGGGTCCCACTGTTCTACCATCTGGGTTCTAAGAACCCGGGTCAAGCTGCATCAAGCCGGCAGGGGAAAGACCAGGGAGCCTTGCTGACAGGAGGTGGTTATAGACCAGGCCTTCAGGTGGCACCTATTGACTCGGTTTATATCCTATATCCCTCCATGAGAGAGGCTGAAAATGCGTTATCACTGTATCCAGAAAAGAGAAGGAAGTGAATTTAGGGTAAAAAAACACACACAAATTGCAGTCCACCACAGTCGACTTTTCTGTTCATCAAATATTCATGCACAAGAGGCTGAAGGGTGGAAAATTTTGCGCTGACTCTCATGACTGTTCATCTGCACTCTTCTTGTTAAACTCAAATTGACAAACCTACATCTGCTCCAATGGAGCCTTCGTCTCGCAGCTACTAAACCTTGCCACATCTAATGCAACCTCGGTTCCTCACACCTGCTAACATGTTGTCCGTGAGAAAATGTGGAAATACAACCGACTCTAGCTGACCTTCCTCGAATCTAATTTGTAAATTTTTTAGGCTAGTTTTTCCCTGCGGGACAATTTTCTTTTACTGTCTTCACATTGAGGTGTTTGGATAAAAGCTTAATGGGTTCTTTTTGCTCACAAATCTTCCTGTTGCTTTTGGTTTATTTGTTTCTTGGGTTTGGTTTTTGTGCATTCCCATCTGTGGCTGCATCTGTACTGGGTGTTTGGGAGTCTAAGAACCAAACACATTGATAAATTAAGTTTGTGTAATTTTCAGACATGAACTTTTGCTGACTACAGTGGTACCTCGAGATATGAGTTTAATTCATTCCGTAACCTTGAGGAGTGGGCTATGAGATGCTTGAGTCGCGGTAAACTGGTGGGTCGTGTGCAGCTAGCCAATCCGTGCGCTTACTGCTATCTCAACTGTTGCTCGTATTTCAAAGCAAAAATTGCTCGCTTGATGGATCGTATCTCAAAAATCTCGTTATGTTAGGGCACTCATATCTCGAGGTACCACTGTAGTAGGATTCTGATTTTTTAAAAATATATTTTATTGATTTTCTACAGAGAGGAAGGAAGAGGGATAGAAAGTTAGAAACATTGATCAGTCACTTCTTGCACATCCTCGATTGGGGATGTGACCGCAAACAATGTATATGCCTTTGACCGGAATCAAATCCAGGACCTTTCAGTCCACAGGCCGATGCTCTATCCACTGAGCCAAACTGGTTTCGGCAGGATTCTGATTTTTGCTGCTAAGTTCCATGTGCTAGTAATATATCTACAAGTTTTCTTAGACATACTTGCCATATGTTTTAAATTGCATCTCGTGGTCTTTCATTTTAATGGCGGCTAACTTAAAGGTACATGTGATATTGGTTTTAGGATGGGTGCACTATTAATCTGATCTTTGCCATACAACATGCCTTCCTGGTCTTTCCTTCTTAGGATCTCTTTCAATAGTATCTCACTCTTTGGTATCTAAAAGCATTCCTTTTTTCCTAAGATTTTATTATTAAAAACATATGGATGCTCTTCATGCCCTCTCATTTATGCTAGAAATCTAGTCAATCATTTCTTTCTTTAATATATTAATTTCAGATAAGAAGGGAGAAGGAGAGAGAGATAGAAACATCAATAATAAGAGACACTCATTGATTGGCTGCTGCCTCCTGCATGCCCCTCCACTGAGGAAAAATCCCGCAACCCAGATACGTGCCCTTGGCCGGATTTGAACCTAGAACTCTTCAGGCTGATGCTCTATCCACTGAGCCAAGCTGGATAAGGCTAGGTCCCCAAGTTTATTCAAATCAAATTAATGAAAGAATGAAGATGATGCCAGATAACCCTGCCAGATAAATCGGGCATGGGCATGCGTATACATAAGGGAGGCTGGGAAGTCTGAGTCAAAAAAATGCACGCAGGTTACAATGAACACGTGGCAGCTTCTGCTCACTGACTAATGGAAATCTTAACATGTACATTTTTGTAAACTAGGAAGTGTCTACAGTTCAGCCAGCATGGCTCAGTGGTTGAGCATTGATCTATGACCAAGGAGGTCATGGATTGATTCCCTGTCAGAGCCCATGACAGGGTTGCAGGCTCCATCTCCAGTATGAGGCACGTAGGTGGCAGCTAATCTATGCTTCTCTCTCCTCATTGATGTTTCTATCTCTTTCTCCCTCTTCCTTCCTCTTTTTTAAAAAAAATATATATTTTATTGATTTTCACAGAGAGGAAGGGAGAGGGATAGAAAGTCAGAAACATCGATGAGAGAGAGACATCAATTAGCTGCCTCCTGCATGCCCCCTACTAGAGATGTGTCTGAAACCAATTTACATGCCCTCGACCAGAATCGAACCTGGGACCTTTCAGTCTGCAGGCCGACTCTCTATCCACTGAGCCAAACCGGTTTCGGCCTTCCTTCCTCTTTGAAATCAATAAAAAAATATTTTTAAAAAGAAGTATCTACATATAGTCATAAATGCTTTCAGAGAACCAATATTCCAGAGCAGGCTGTTATTAGACAAGGCCTGCATCTCTGGAGATTAAAGTCTCTTGAACTTTAAATCCTATCTTTAGACACGGGAGGGTGGTCTAGAGAAATGAGTCTTTACAAAGCTATCTTTGAAAAGATGTCCAGGATTCAATGAGATGAAAAGGAAAGGCTTGTTTTAAGCGAACCATAGTGCAAAATGTATATGGACATTTTAGGTTATTCTCAACCAAGCCCTCATCTGTCTTCTTAAAATTGTAAGCTAAAGAACCCGCACTACATTCATTACGGTTAGCACACTGAGACTTGTTACATCCTGTCTATTGTTTTCAAGATTTCCCCCCTCTTTTCCCTTAAAGCGTTTTGAAGGTGGTTTATTTTTATCCAAGTGAGCAACACACATTCCAATTATATGTAATGGCAGGCAGAGTATAAGAATGGCAAATACAGGGCTCTGCACTTGGCAAAAGACTGTGCTCACAGAAGCCCCGGGAATTGCTGAAGCATTAACATCCCCATTCAACATATTTCAACTGTAAAAAAAGTGCATAGAGGGTTAGGCAGCGAGGCTCCGAGGAAGCTGCAAGCGGTATGGTGGTTTAACAATGGAAACCAGAGTGTTAGAAGTCATATTTGATGGTATGAGATGGAAGGTTGCTGTAGGAAGAAGCTTTTCAGTGGTGAATGTATTCAGAATACATTTCAGAGAGCACTCCACATCAGAAGTTGTCCTTCTCTTATGTAAAACCAAGGAGGCTCATAACAAACCTGCATCAAACATTCATAACAGTCACTTTGAGAAGACAGGGATGTATTGACGAGTGAATCATCCAAACGCCATTGTCCGCGTGGGAGGAGTAGGAAAATGAACAAGACTAGAGTGATGTTAATGTATAGGTCGTAAACAGACAATCAGACTCCCTATAAATGTAACTGGTAGAGTCTGACGAGAGCTTATATGGGGTACAGAGACACAAATATGGGTGATAGGAGACACAGAGACAGACCAGTGGAGACGGCATGAAGAGAAAAAGGGGATGCTTGATCAGAAGTAGGAGCCATATTTTTTTCAGGGGAAAAGAAAGATGTGATAACCAACACTGCATTGTAAGGACTCTGTGGAACTATTTCTCGCTGGTGTGTCTGTATCACTCCTCCTCTGGTTTCTGTCGTTCTTGGCATACAAAGCTGTCTTTTCATTGAAAAGTGGGGGAAAAAAATACACCTAACTTGCGTATATTTTAAAGAGAACAAAATTATCCAATTATATGTGTTGCTGAAATGGTGAGGCCCAAAGTAGGAGACGAATTATGGAATATTCTGCTCTAATGGAACCTCAATAGGGCTTTTTTTTTTTTGTCGTGGTAACAGATTTCTACTCTCACTTTCTCTAAGTTCAGGAATCACAATATGTCACTTTTTTTTGCTTTCTTATTAAAAAAAGAATTACAATCTCCCATCACAGAGAATAACATTTTAAATCAACTAATACATGTCAAATATTCATAAGCATTTTGCATATAAGAGACAGTGAAACACTAAGCTACTTTAAACAGTATATTTTAAATCCTTGAAAACTATTGAGTATTTTCAATTATTATACTAAGGGCCAGCCATACAAATGATCAACATTGGTGTATAAACTTAAACCAAAAAGATAAAATTATAGTAGAATGGGAATATTAGAAATGATTATAGCCAAAACCGGTTTGGCTCAGTGTATAGAGCATCGGCCTGTGGGCTAAAAGGTCCCAGGTTCGATTCCGGTCAAGGGCATGTACATTGGTTGCGGGCACATCCCCAGGAGGGGGCGTGCAGGAGGCAGCTGATCAGTGTCTCTCTCATAGATGTTTCTGACTTTCTATCCCTCTCCCTTCCTCTCTGTGAAAAATCAATAAAACATACATTAAGAAAAAAAGAAGAAATGATTATATGTGGGGCTTTTTTGATGAGAATTGAGTTCTCCTTAGATATACATAGCATTCTAAGGTGTTGACATTATTACTTGTTACAACAGAAAACTCCAGAACTGACATGCTTTATTTTCTTAGCAATGGTAAAGCATATCTGTAGAGATTTATTTCCTTCTCCAAGTGGCTCTGTATCAGCACAATTTAGTGTCATGTAAATGTAATAGTAATATGCTTCTCTCTAAAACAAATTTAGCCTCTCCCTTCTGTCTAAAATCAACTCTTTTAATTTCTCAAGTTTTCTCTCTGAAACAAGATAAGAAATGGTCAAATGATATTGAGGGCCTCTTTGCAACAATTATATCACTTTCCTTGACCTTCAAATTACATACAGCATTTACCTTGAACAAAGCTATACAGTTGCTCAATGTTGTGAACAGCAAGATTCATCTGGCATTGTTAACATAATCAGCAGTGACATAAAATTAACTGAGCGTGCATTCTCTTTATAACTCCGGGAGAAGTTTTAAAACCATATTAGGAGCTTTTCGGAGAGTTGAGGTTACCAAATTGGTAGCACAGAAGTGCTATGATAAGTAAAATAATCCCATTGCAGAAATTATATTAAATGATCAATACTTTTGTTGTATTTTGAATACATTTTGTATTAACTGAGAAATAAATGGGACACCCCCCCCCCCAAGAAATAGTGACAAAGTTATGGGAAGTTCAAGACCAAATGTGTCCTGCACAAAGTACAATTTGAACATTTTCCACAAATGAGATTTATTCAATTACTAGAGGCTTGGTGCATTAAATTTGAACACTGGGGAGGGTCCCCTCAGTCTAGCTTGCACCCTCTTTAAACAAGGACCCCTCGGGTGATGTCCGACTGCCGGTTTAGGGATCGGGCCCAAACTGGCAGTCAGACATCCCTCTCACAATCCGGGACCACTGTCTCCTAACTGCTCAACAGCCTGCCCGCTGGCCTAGTCACCTCCAACTACCCCCTGCTGGTCTAGTCATTCCCAACTGCCCCCCTGCTGGCCTGGTCACCCCTAACGACCCCAACCACTGGCGTGATCACTCCAAATGAACCCCCCTGCTGGCCTGGTCATCCCCAACTGCTCCCCCTGCAGGCCTGGTCGCCTACATAGTGTCTTTTGGTTGCCCCTCACTAAACCGCCTGTCGGTCTGGTCATCCCAGGCAGCCATTTTGGTTGTCCATTCATTTGCAATGGTCACTTAGGCTTTTATATATATAGATAATTATCTTTTTTAGGCAAGACATAGTTGGCAAAGTCCCAAGTTACAGAGAGATAATTAAAATGGTCAATGTCCCTTACAAATATTTTTTTAATTTTTTAAAAATTGTATTTATTTATTTTTTCTTTATTGATTAAGGTATTATATATATATATATATATATATATATATATATATATATATATATCCTTATCCCCCCTTCCTCCCCAGCTTAAGCCCCAACTTCTGTCTTCAACTCCCTAATGTCTGTGTCCATTGGTTAGGCTTATATGCATACATACAAGTCCTTTGGTTGATCTCTTCCCCTTATCCCAGCTTCCCCTGCCTTCCCTCTGAGGTTTTACAGTCAGATCAATGCTTCTCAGTCTCTGTATCTGTTTTTGTTCATCAGTTTACATTGTTGATTATATTCCACAAATGAGTGAGATCATGTGATATTTATCTTTCTCTGACTGGTTAATTTCGCTTAGCATAATGCTCTCCATGTTGTTGCAAATGATAGGAGTTCCTTTTCACAGCAGCACAGTACACAATTCCATTGTGTAGATGTACCATAGTTTTTTAATCACCTATCTGATGATGGGCACTTAGGCTGTTTTCAAATCTTAGCTATTGTAAACTGTGCTGCTATGAACATAAAGGTGCATATATCCTTTCTGATTAGTGTTTCTGTTTTCTTGGGATATAATTCTAGAAGTGGGATTACTGGGTCGAATGGAAGTCTTTAACAATAATATTGCAGTGTCTCTGGGACAGTCACTTAATTTTAGAAAATAACAGTCAAGGAAGAAATAGCCTAATTTAATACGAATCTAAACAATAAGCTCAATATGTGGACATCCAGATTTGAGGTTATTATATTTCTTATAAGACACTGATAATATTTTAAAAACTGAGAATGTTGAATAAGATAACTTTGGAATTATCAGTAGTATTTCTCAATGGAGCATATGGTTGATTAAAATGACAGGGACTCATTACTCTAGACATCAAGTTCGGTACAGGAATTATTAAATTGATGTTTCTTTAACTAAAGTCAACAAAAAAAATCTTATTGCATTAGTTTACAAATCTGTTTACTAATTTTGATCTGCTTATACATTAAAATGATTTTTGAATCATAGTTTATTCTTAGCAACTGGTATTTTAACATATATTCAAATTTTAAAAAATTTATTTAAAAAATTAACACAATATAGAAAAATAATTTAGAGAGAGTTCAAAGAATAAACTTTTAGTTTTATTTCCTTCAAACAGATTTGTTGTTTTTAAAATTAGTATATTTTTTAAAATCAGTATATTTTTATTTCAAAAATATACTGATATTTTCAATGTTAATGTTTCAATGTCTGCAAAACATTTAAAGGACTTCAAAAAATTAAAAATATATAGAAATAATTAGAAATATTCAAATAAAATCTGATGTTCTTTAAAAAAATTTTACTTAAATTTTCAATTCTATGTTAATTCCAAGTTTTCATGTACATTTTTTTCCTTCTTCAGCATTTTTGAGAAGAAAATTCTTAAACACATGTTCTGTGTACTTTTTTTGCAACATCCCTTTCTGATCTGCAGTAGCAAACATTGCTGTAGGAGTAGAATTCAGCATTAATTAGTTTCATGACTGCAGGCAGAGACATTTCCTCAAGGAATCAATTTCCAATAGAGGGAAACATGTTTTGTCCCTGGCAAGACATTCACAGAAATAAAATATTAAATAGCCATCTACTATGTGCAAGGCATTTGAACAAACCATAACTTGTTAAAGCATACAATAAAATTCCAAGTAAATGTTTCTTTTACCTATGAAATATAGAAATTATAAAAATATAAAAATTCAATTCTTTTGGTTAAGTCTTGCTATTATAATTTAAAATAATGTTACCAGTATATTTTCAGCCAACAGGTTTGTGAATAGTGCCTATTTAATGCAAAAATTAAAGGTATATGTGGGAAACTTGTTGTGCTTGACAGCCATTTTGTAGTAAGCTCCAGCCACGTTAGCACTAACCTCGGGCTAGGTTTCAATTACCCCAAACCCTATCTCTTTCCCATAAGACAGGTGTTTCACCTTAAGGGCTAGGAATTTTCCCTAACTTCCTCATTCTTCCTTCTCCCTATAAATACCCAGAACTCTTCCTGAATAAATGAGACTTGATCAGAACTTTGTCTTGTCTCCATTCCTTGTGTCTCTTGTCCCTTTCATCCCCACTCCCCCTCTAGGGTCCTCATTGACTTAACCCGCGGGTCTGGACAGGTATATATACTCATTGAGCTATATCAACTCAAAGGTGACTCTGTTATTCTTTTCTGGATTCCTCATTATTGATGTGTTTGAGCTTCTTCACTAAAATGAATATTTTCTTTCACATACAATATGTCATAGTCATTTTATGTAAATATCTTACATAAAATTACTATGCTTTTTGAGGTTTTATCATACACAGAATCCAGAAATGCTATATCTTTTTATTTAGACAGTAAGAATTCATTTTAAAAATATTTGTCTGTCTTCACCATATTGTGGTTCTGTGACTGTATTTTGAAATTCTGTAGTTATAGTATGGATGAGATAAATTAGAGAGGAAATATTCTCATATGCTATCCTTTCCACATTTTATTTACTGTTAATCCCACAGGTGGTCCCAAACTCAGGTCCTTGATGAGCACATATCTTGACATCTCCTATCACCAAAAATACTTCATTATCATCAAGGACTCCAAGGCAATATGTAAACATCACTCATCCAGAAGCAATTTCATATTATCTTTTATCCACTAATTTTGACCAATTAGGAAAGAAATGTATATTCATACTAAAAACAAATTAAGAGTAAAGATAACATATTGTTATATATTTTGGATTTCATTGTATAAAATATTTACACAACTGACATAACTTTATATGTAATATTGATACCCATGTCACTTTATGTTATTTTATATCAGACGCTTCCCATAGTAGTAAATTTAATTCCTTTCAAACAATTATTATATATACTCAGTATTTTTACATAAATAAATCTAATTTCTATAAGCATTATCTTGTGGTTAAGCATTTTATTTCCAAATTTTATAAAGTAAATATAATGTTACAATGAACATATATGTACTAGTATATTAATCTGCCCCCAATTAATAGAATTGATTTCCCTTAAAAATAATGACTTAAAATTTATTTAAAACGTTTTAAAGTTGTTGATATATGTTGCCAAATTACTTCTGAGGAAATTTCATCAATTAACTCCCACAGAAATGTATGAGTTTATAATACCTTTTCTGGAATTGTATATCTTTTACAATGTTATTTCCTGACACTGCAGTGTTCCAGTTAATTTGGAATGCCAGTATATTACATATCTATATCTACATCTACATATATATCTGTCGATTTACATTGAACCTCATTCTTCATGAATTTGACATCCATAAATGGTGGCTTTGCCTACTTCTAAAATGTATTTGCAATCCCCAAATCAATGCTACCTGATGCTTCCTCTGATCATTTAGGGACATTCACAGAGTGGAAAATGTGATTCTCCAACGTGCACATGCCCAGTTGAGGTCGGACATCAGGTGACACGATGCTCCCCTTAGTTCAGCTTTCAGCTTCCAAGCTGTAAACAAGGGTCCTTTCAGCCACCCATTTAGTGCCCTCTTTTCCACGTTTTTGCACTTTCTATGGGAGAAAACTGCTCTTTAAAATGCCCTTCTCCACCCCAAGGAATGGAGCTCTAATGCTGTCCGTTGTTTCTCAGTGCAAGAAGGCGGTGATGGTCTTACAGAGAAAACACCTGTGTTAGAGCAGCTTGGTTCAGGCATGAGTTATGCTGCTATTGGCTGTGAGTTCAATGCTAATGAAGCAGCAACATATTTTAAACAGGGTGTCTTTGGAAAGCAATACACATAAAACAAGGATACATATTGCTCAGTTGATAAAAATCCTATGATTAGAGGATCACAGACACCCACGCCTGTATTTTCCCTATGAGTCGTGGTTCAGTACTTGCTAATTCAGTGTTCCTGGGGAATTTACAGACTCTAAAACTTCCGCTACTAATGAGAAGTGACTGTGTCTATCTAGCCATATAGGAACTCAGTCTTCAAAAATAAAGGAGATATTACTCAAGGACTTAGCAGGAAGAGAAACCTGAAAACCGGAATGATAAGAGGATGAGGAAGCTTTACCTACTATGGTTATGCTAAGAGCAAAGACATGTACAGTGGTACTTTGAGATACGAGTTTAACTCGTTCCATAACCTTGCTCGTATATCAAGTTGCTCGTATCTCAAAGCAAAGTTCCCCATTGAAATCAATTGAAATGCCCTTAATCTATTCCAGCCCCCAAAATGCCACCCCAGTTATTCTTGTTATGTGTTTTTGAATAAGAAAAATGTATTTATAAGTGACAAATATTGTATAAATATTGTATAAAAACATAATAAAAGAGAATGTAAAGAAATAAACTGGTTTTACAAAGTGTATTTACCTACTTGTTACACTCTAAATGCTACACTTTATCCCTAAACTGAATGTAACTTAACTAATCTTCACTGAACTTAATTGCTACTGGTCTTTGCATTTTTTGGCCGATTAAAAAAAAAAAAAAAAAAAAAAGGTGTCCAACGAGGTTTGCCTCTTCCTCCCTTTCAGAATGTTTCTGAAATGGGTGAGGCAAGTTTCATTGAACAGCTCCAATGCACGACCAGTAGCAACTTTTTCGGGGTGTTTCTTTCCATGAAGTGTGACACCCTCTCCCACATTCCTTTATCTCACTTGTAGAGATCTCCTCCACCTTTGGCTCCTCCTTTGACAACGAGGTAAACAAGCACACTGACAGGCGTGGGAAACTATCTACGGCTCATATCTCAAAAATCTCGTATGTTAGGGCACTCGTATCTCCAGATACCACTGTATTTTAGCAGCTGTATGACAATTTGTCTATTTTGTCAAATAGGAAGAATGTCTTCTTACCAGGGCCCTAAAGAAGGAAAGAATACCATCCATCCATAAATATTTTAGAGACTAAAACTGATCGTTCTAAGATTCCTTGATAATCAAGAGTCAATTGAGAATGAGAGCTTTTTATTTCTAAATCAATGTCAACATTGTTAGTTGAGATGGTTTTTAAGTGCTCTTAAAAAATACTGTCCATAGAGAAAATGGCAGCCTGGTAGGCAGCAAGCAGTGCCCTGCACCTCCTCCTAGAGCCAGGCCAGAAAAGCAACTGAATGGCAGACATCCATCCTGAAAGAACATATTAGGCAAGCTGAGGAGACAGCTTTCTGTAAGGAAGGGCAGAGGACACCTAGAAAACTGCTCTCCACCAGGGTGAGGTCCCACACCAGGCCTCCTCACCAGCCCGCTGGACCCAGCATTCTAGAATCAGGCTCCAAGACGCCACAGTGAGTGCAAGCCAGGGGGAACCCTAGGCCCCACCTCAACCCTGACCCCAGAACTGAGCTAGGCACCTGGCACTCGCTCTACCCAGAACCCTCGGACCTGCTGCTGGAGTGACCCACAGCGACCCAGAAAACCCCCACTGTGGTCCACAGGAGAGCGTGGACTGTGCAATCCAGAGCCTCACTCCATCTCAGCCCCCTGAAACTCAAAAGGACAAGGAGGTACCATCTCACCCCTGTCAGAAGGGCTATCATCAATAAATCAATAAACGGCAAGTGCTGGGAGGATGTGGAGAAAAAGGAACCCTCATGCACTGCTGGTGGGAACGCAGACTGGGCAGCCACTGTGGAGAATAGTATGGAGTTTCCTCAAAAAATTAAAAATGGAACTCCCATTTTTCCCAGTGATCCCACTTCTAGGAATATGTCCCAAGAAACTAGAAACACCAATCAGAAAGGACATAAGCACCCCTATGTTCATATCAGCACAATTTACAAATAGTTTGGAAACAGTGTCCATCAGCAGATGAGTGGATTAGAAAACTGTGGTACATCTACACAATGGAATTCTATGCTGCTGTAAAAAGAAGAAACATTTACCATTTGCTACAGCATGGGTGGAACTGTGGAGCATTAGGCTAAGCGAAATGAACCAATCAGAGAAAGATAAATACCACATGATCTCACTCATTTGTGGAATATAATGAACAACATAAACTGATGAACACAAACAGATCCAGAGGCAGAGAAACAGGGAACAGAATGTGAAACCTTGGAGGGAAGGCAGTGGGGTGGATGGGGTGGAAAGTAAGAGATCAACCAAAGGACTTGTATGCATTCATATAAGCATAACCAATGAACATAGACACTAGGGGGTTGAGGGAATGTGCTGGAGGGTTTGGGGTGGCCTGGGAGAGGTCAATGGGGGGAAAAAGAGACATGTAATGCTATATGTAATACTTTAAACAATAAATAAGTTTTTAAAAATACTGTAACTTTGTTTTCTGTTTGTTTTTAGGGATATATTGAAGATAGCTAAAACACTAACTTTCTACTCTTTTCATATCTTATCAGGAAATCAGTAGAATATTCAAAGTAGATCTACTATTTGTCCTATAAAAATGCCTCATTTCTAGAAACAATTTCTAGATATAATATTAATTTCTACAACCTGCATGTCTCTGTATGTGTATGACTGGGGGGAAATTATTTTTGATATGACAAACTAATCTTAATATTCTGAGTTAAATTTATTATCTAAGATGATTTTAGCCTTTCTAATCAATAAATGTTTATCAAAAAGCTAGTGCATCAAGGCCCTACTTGGGGCACTAAGGTAAGGCTAGGAAGAAAATATACAAAAAATGTCTATCTTTATCAAATGTTGGATACAAGACGTCTAGTAAGGAAGGAAGGATGGTCTTGATAGATGAATGATAGAATGAAATCCAAATCTAAACTTACAAGGAAAGCACATAAAGTACCTAAAAAAGATGTTAACTAAGTTCTGCTTGAGTCCTTTAATGAGAATACTAGGATTAAATAGTTCTCTTTTTTATGTCATAAAATGATTAAAGAATGATGTTTCTCCTGTCTATACATATATTAACTGATACTCTTATAATAAACTAAGGAAGATATCTTCATAAAAGCATGTAATTCAGATGGAGGCAGAATAGCAAGTGACTTCTTGGGACCAATTAAGGACACTGGTACATACTGTGCATATTTTATGCTAGCCTTTAGGGAATGTAAATGGAGACCTGATTATCATTTCAACCGAAACCATTACATAATCGCTCCATTGACTGCACTTACTTTCAAGATGTTCATGTTCAATTTAAGACATGCATTATCCTCACATAAAGTTCTCTGTGGCTTCTATCCTGGCATTGTAATGGACTTTCTCTTACAAATGATTAAATTGCTCATATTTTTCAGTGAGAATTTAAGGTCACTAGAGTGCATTTGAGAAATATTCTAATTCAAAGATAGCAGTGATTCACTTTAAAAGAGGCACAGTCTACTCACTTATGACTATCAACCTGGATTGAATGCACTGATATTTTAAAGTAGGCCAATATTAATAATTAAAGAATTTATTTCATATTAATCAACAATTCCAATATACCCTTAGAAAGTGGTTGCAGTAAGTCTAATTCAGATTAAGATCATCTGTGCTTTTTATCATCTTATTTTATGGATAATTAACTTAAATAATTACATATTTTAAAAGAACAAATCTAGCATATAAGAAAATAACTTAGAAAAATAGTGAATATTTCCAAATAGGTTTTGGCATTTTGAAGGATGCTGTTGCTTTGGGGATTATAAAAAGAAACTGAGGAAGCAGATATTATTTCAAGACAATAAAAATTATAACAAAGTATTGACACTTTAAATTCTTTCTTAAGAGCAATTTCCTTTACCAAGCTAAACATCTATTTCAATTACAAAGATGCTCCAAAATGGCAATCGAGTCCATAACCCGAACATGTACTCTGATTAGGAATCAAACTGTGACCTCCTGGTTCATAAGTCGATACTCAACCACTGAGTTATGTTGGCTGAGCTCAGGCACTTTTTCTCATATTATTAATCTAAAATTTTTATCAATTATCATATCCCAATTGTAAATTAGTTCTTCTCTTTACATTTTCTTTTGTCATTCTTTCAATTATTTCTTTTTGCTTTTCTTATTAGAGGCCCAGTGCACAAAATTCATGTACTTGTGGGGAATTCCTCTGCCTGGCCTGCACCCTTGCGCAGTCTGAGAGCCCTCAGGGGATATCTGACTGATGGCTTAGGTCCGCTCCTCATGAGTTGGCCTAAGCTGTCAGTCGGACATCTTTAGTACTGCCACAGAGGAGGAAGAGGATCCCACCACCACTGCTGTGCTCACCAGCTGTGAGTCTGGCTTCTGGCTGAGCTGTGCTCACCTGGAAGACTATCTGCCACCTGGTGGTCAGTGCACATCATAGTGAGCAGTTGAGCAGTCTTAGCATATTATTAGCACATTTCACTTTGATTGGTTGAAAGAACAACTGGACAACAGGACACTTAGAATATTAAGCTGTGTGTGTGTATGTGTGTGTCTGTGTGTGTCTGTGTGTTTAATTTATGATTTTCATATTCAAGTCCAAATCCAGTGGATGATATGGCTAAATTTCTGTTTTGAAAACTTATGCAGCAAAGTCTCTATTCCTCGATATTCATGGAATTTGGCAGCATTTTTTTCAACTTTTTTTCTGGAATAACTGACTTCAATAATTATAGATTAAGAAAAAAATTTCCAGATCACGAAGTCTGGCTTCAGTGGGTAATACAGGTTCAGACATGTTATCACTTTGGATCCATTTTTAGTCCACTTAAGCCACTTCTTGTATTAGGAAATATAGTCTAACATATTTCATCCTCCATAATTTCCACCACTGTGTGTTTCTATTCATCTCTGAATACAGCAAAATTTATTCTGTTTTAGGACTCATCAACAAATTACACTTGTTATTTTCCATATCCCTAGTTACCAAACAGTGCTGTTTGTTTATAAAAAAGTGAAGCATCTAAAATGTGATTTCTCTACAGCATGGTGAGTTTGTTTAGATATTTATAGTTCTATGTTGACTGAAGACTTACACGCTTATATTGTCAGTGAGGATGAACTCTAGACTTACTGTGAACCACTGTCTTGGTAACTCATTTGAGTGTTTAATGGCATTTTCAAGTTAAAAATAGCAAAATCAGAAATCTTTATAATTTTCTCTACTTCAGTAAATAAAATGATGGTGATATGTTCCTGGAAACCCACAAACCATAAAAAACCTAACCCATATCTCGCTTTTTATAGTCAACTAAATGAAATCTATTACCTAGTTCTAATCTGTCTACCATTTTTATCTCTTCTGTTACTTTGTGAAACTAAACAACCACTATCTAATTAGTCCTAAATGAATATCCTATTTCTTTCGTAGCACTTATCTCCCTCGAAATTGTCTTGTCTTGCATTTATTTATATGTTGCCACTTGCCTATTAACATGTAAATTCTTTTAATCTAGGTCATCACCCATTTTGTATATTGCTCTCTTTTTTGTGTACAGAGCCGTGCCTGGAGTTTTGTACAAACTAAATGAATCTTGGGTAAATAGATTAAAAATGCCCATCAGGATTAAAGAGTTTAATTAAAGGTTAAACTCAGATTCCTTACTTCAAAGTCTACTTTTGTTTCTCCACGATATATAGTATGTCACAGACTTAACTGTTTAATTTATACAGTACTTTCAAATTTTACTTATACTTAATTATATTATTTACTAGAGGCCCGGTGCATGAAAATTGTGCATGGCAGGGGGGTGGTACCTTCAGCGCAGCCTAGACCCTTTCCAATTCTGGACCCCTTGGGGGATGTTCAACTGCCAGTTTCAGCCTGATCCCTGGGACTGCTGGCTCCTAACTGCTCACCTGCCTGCCTGCCTGACTGTCCCTAATTGCCCCACTGTCAGCCTGATCAAATTTAACCACCTCTGCCTGAAAGCCTGATTGTCTCTAACTGCCCTCCCTGCCAGCCTGGTGACCTCCAACTTCCCCCTTCTACCAGCCTGTTCACTCTTCACTGTCCCCCTACCAGCCTGGTCACCCCTCACTGCTTCCCCCCTCCCTTGTTAACACCCTTGCTGCCTGGTTGTACCACACAGCCTGCTGTTCAGTTGTGACTATGAAGGCATCATAACCAATTTGCATATTACCATTTTATTAGTATAGATTTATTAATATAGATATTAAATGCATTGTTTGCTGGGCCTTTGTGGCTGAGTGGTTGAGCTTTGACCTATGAACAAGGAGGCCATGGTACAATTCCTGGTCAGGGCACATGCCCAGGTTTTCAGGCTCAATCTCCAGTAGGGGGTGTGCAGGAGGCAGCCAATCAATGATTCTTTCTCATCATTTATATTTCTATCTCTCTCTCCTTCTCCCTTCATATCTGAAATCAATTAAAATATATTAAAAAGATAAAAAGATAATAAATATAAACACCCTTTTCATTTCTATGTTATATAAATTGTAACTATAGTTTAATTTCTTAATAATCTTTTTTATTATCTGAAATATGTTATACTGTTTAACTTATCTTCTGAACATTTCTGTTTCTTCACCTGTAAAATAGGAAAAACTTCACAGCTGGATCATTAAAGAAGATAATACATACAAGCCTTTTGTTCAGTGTATAGTGGATATATGTCTTTGAAACTCTGATATATTACACCTTCCTTCAGAAATCATGCCAAGAAAGAAATATTCAGTTACTAATATGGTCATAATCTGACACAAGAACCAGCTTAAGGGCATACAAAATTACCAAATTTGGAAAAATTAGAGCATACACATTTACTTTAGAAAACATACTTGGAGAAATATAAATAAATAAGTATAAAACTTTAACTTCAAGTTCTTATTCTTAATATTGTAATTCTGGAAATGTTCCATTTTTTCATTTTCATAAAACTTTAAAAGAAATCATTTTTCCAAAACTTAGTTACAACTCAACATTTATTTGTGATTATATACTGAATGTATATGAAATAAATTTAATAGTAAATATTTTTTGATAATTCTCAAATTATTTTTATAGTTCTCTATCAATAATATAAAAATGAATGAATGTTAACTTTTAAAATATACCAAATATTTTAAAGAAATATTATAAACTTTATTTTATTAAAATATATTTTGTTACCCAATTTTCTTTCTTTCACTATCTGTCAAATAAAAATTCAATTTAAAAAGAACATATTTGCCCTAACCAGTTTGGCTCAGTGGATAGAGTGTTGATCTGCAGACTGAAGGGTCCCTGGTTCAATTCCAGTCAAGGGCTTGTACCTTGGTTACAGGCACATACCCAGTGGGGAGTGTGCAGGAGGCAGCTGATCGATGTTTCTTTCTATCCATTTCCCTTCATCTCTGTAAAAAAATCAATAAAATATATTTTAAAATAAAATAATAAAATAATAATTTTTGCAACAAAAATTATCATTGTTAAAATATAAACTTTAATATAATAAGCCTATGTTATAAATATCATATTTTATATATTTTTAAATATCAGATATAATGAAAAATTAGGTCACATATATTATTATATTTATAATGCTAAGAAGTTTACATTTTGTTTAATATTAATATATTTCAATATTTTAAATTATTAATAAACAAATGTTATTTCTTGTATCTTTATCAGCTATAAAGACAGTATGTATATTTTTTGTTCAAAAACTTTTATTGAGTATGATCACAGTCTTCAAGTTCTGGCCAGCTAAGTTTTAAATGTTAAAGATTTCTCTAAATGCAAAATGAGTGCTTGGATCTGAGTATATACTACTCTGCAGTGATTTAGTGCATATTTTGGACTAACGTTCGAAAGTAAAGATTTCTGAAGATCTTGTGGCTGCTTTGCTTTACACAAATTTATCCTTTCAACATTCATAATATTTTAGAAGATACATTTTGAAAGTTGTTACATATTACAAATATTGCTTGTTTATATTATTCTTGGGAGTTGGTATTGGAAAAGAACGAAAAACAAAAATATAAAAAAAAAAACTGCTAATAGTTATGGATTGTTTAGCTGTTATAAATGAAGCATGTCTCTTTTTGCCTTATCCGGGGATCATTAGTACACCAATTTAGTCTCATGGGTATTAAAATAAATAAATAAGTAAATAAATAAATAAATAAATAAATAAATAAATAATAATAAGTGAAAAGTACCAAGGCCCTTACACTAATTTAAATAACATGTTAAATGTGAAACTGTATTTAAGAAGATGGAAAAATTATAGAATATTCAAACTGGAATAAAATAAGAAGCATAAAAAACACTTTATAAAGAAACAAACCATTTCATTGGGTATTCATCATCTGAGGCAAGCCCATATTTTTATTTAATAAAATTCTGCCATATTGTATTGACATTAAAGGTAAATTTTATATAATATTTAAAATACATTTAAGGGAAAAAATCATGTTGTTATTAAAGCTTCTTTGTACTTTTATTCCATTTTATTGCTAATACTTGGGATTATAGTTGATTGAGTTATAAACTGAAGGGTATTTTCATTAAAAAGATAATATTTTATATTTTTGATAGATGTTATGTTAGGAAAGCAATGGATAAATAGTAAACCTTCAGGGTAGAACTACTGTTCTACGTATTTTATATGTAAATGTTTAGGAAATTACTTATACTATTTTCAGATTATAAATTTATAAATAGCTCAGTAAAAATTATTTGTAATTAAATACAAAGTACTTCTTTTTAAATATTTTCTAAAATATTAATGACATAAAGAAGGATCTATGTTAAAAGAGAATTTATGATTTGTGTTTTATGCAGTCTCCAATAAAAGAAAATAAATAACATCACTACTCCATGCTAACAGACACACAAATTTAATTCCTGATACACTTGATTGCTTTCTAAGTGTGCTGTTTCATTAGCATCTGAATCACTAAGTAGGTTCAAAGTGCAGGATTTAATTAATTTACAATTCTTAAAATGATAAATTGTTGAACGTCAATGGTTACATAAACTACATTTGGATCTTTGAAGAGATACATTTATAAATTTTGCTAAAAGAACATATGTTCTTTCCCCCAAGAGAATTGTAACTAGTTAGAGGGTGGAAGAGAGAAATTATAGGAAGTGAGACTGGAAATGAAGCCAGGGATTTTTTGTGAATCTTTATAGACCATGTTAACAATATCTGAGTTAGCCTGACCGGTGTGGCTCAGTGGTTGAGTGTTGACCTATGAATCAGGAGGTCATGGTTCAATTCCATCCACAATGTCGGGGGTGCATGAGGCAGCCAATCAATGATTCTTTCTTATCATTGATATTTCTATCTCTCGCTCCCTCTCTCTTCGTCTCTGAAATCAATAAAACTATATTTGAAAAAACACACAATATCTGAGTTTATTCTAGAAGTAATAGAAACACATCAGCCGAGACCGGTTTGGCTCAGTGGATAGAGCTTCGGCCTAAGGACTGAAAGGTCGTGGGTTTGTTTCCAGTTGTGGGCACGTACCTTGCTTGCGGGCACATCTCCAGTGTGGGGTGTGCAGGAGGCGGCTGATTGATGTCTCTCTCTCATTGATGTTTCTGACTTTCTATCCCTCTCCCTTCCTCTCTATGAAAAACCAATAAAATATATTAAAAAATATATTTCCTAAAAAAGGAAAAAAAAAACACATCAGAAGGTAAAAATGGGTGAAGGATTGATTGAGAACAGTGGGTATAAAAGTTTTTTTTTGTTTTTTTTGTTTTATTGTTTTTTCAATTGGAAAAATATTAGACTGATGTGAGTCATAAGGAGTAGAAAGCCTGACTTAAAATGTGAAGGTGTGAGTCTGGGTGCACTGGAGTGTGGGCACGTATATTACGCTCAGATAATGTCAGAGCTGCAGACTTATTTTACAACTCTTCCTGGATTGGTTGTGAGGAGAGATTAAAATGATAGTATCGAGAAATTATGCAGGATGAGCAGAGGAGTAGAGTGATGGAGGAAAACTGACTTGATAAGCCTGGTGAAAAAACATAGGACTTAGCAAAGAGAGAAGGGAACATTTTGAGAAGTAAGTGAATGATTTATGTGGACTAAGCACATTTACAATTTTTAAAATAAGAGACAGAATGATCCCAAGAGTCAAATAGCATAATTTCCAGGGTGAGAAATTGCTCACATGCTGATATTAATAGAGCTCATTAATAATTGTAGCAAGATTCTTCCTTTATTCTTGCATTCTTTCCTTTTCTTTATGAAATTTTCTATATTTTACTTCTAGCTACCAAATGTTCTGATTACTTGTTTGGTTGTTTTTTTTAAATATATATTTATTAACTGTCTACATCACATGTATGATTCTCTTTCTCTTATTGGATAACATTGAAACCAATTAATTTTTGTCATAGGAAATTAAAAGCCCTTTTGATTCAAGTTTCTTCAAAATAAGTTAATATTTAATATTTATGCAGAAAGAAAAAGGCTGGCATATTAACTTACATAATTCTGAATTCCCTTTTATTACTAGTATGCAGAAATTTTATATGCTCAAGAGATTAAAGAGTACCTTATTTTAAAATAAAATTAAATTGATAATTAAAATCTATAATTTTAGGGAATGAAATGTAAATTCTATTTTATGGCCTTAACAACAAGAAATGTAACTGTTACAATGGAAGGACTCTAGGAGAGGAAATGTGCATTATAAGAACTTAATTAGTTCCCATCACCCTGAGCATATTTTATTTTGTTTTTGGCCGTAGGAGAAAATATAGGGAAATATATATGGAATGAGCAATTTTCTAAGTTCTACCATTTAATGTTTTCCAGGATACATTTCTGAAGCTAATCAGAAACAAGTCCTAAGTCATGATATTAAGCTTTACAACCCGCATGAAAAGAATGCTGCTTTAATAATTTCAGTGAGAAATAACTTTGAGAAATAAATGTCAGTAGACAAAATTGTTTATAATCAGCTCCTTTCGAGGATAAACTGCTTGAGGTTTAACGTAAATCAAGACGGACGGACGTTATCGCAAAGGTGCTGTGAGAGTTTTTTCCCAGTGGTCCTTCCTCTGCCTCGTTTCTCTCAGCTTGTATTCGATGCAGGTCCCTATGTCTGTGCCCTGCAGATGCTCATGGCACTGAATTCTGTGCTTCGACTTCCTCAAGGCCTCCATCCATTACACCTGTCTCCTCTCTGACGATGGCCCGGCCTTGGTTCTATTTGCAGTGAACATTGCTGCCACTCTCAGCTGGCCTTTAAACCTGATGAAGGTTAAAAGGGAATGCAGAGGACAGATATCATGCAAGACTGGGTTCAAATAGGAGTGGTTATGTTTCCAACAAAGTTTCTTGCTTTTAATCCAGTTATCAACAAACACCAGTTATGGCCCTACCATGTACCAGCCACACAACCTTGCCTCAAAAGTGAGGATAAATCAAAATCTTTGTCCCTGATCTCATTCTAGAGTGCATTTGTATAAGGGGAGAAGATACATGAAGTGACAATCATGTGATATGCAAAATGTTATTATTAGGCATTATGTAATGTATGAGCCCAAAGAACCTCAAGTAAAGTGGACAATGTGTACACATCTGTTTTTTACCCCCAATAACATCACGGACACCTGCATCCTTCCACGAGGACTTCAACTTATAAGGGCAGGAATTATTATTTTTTTAATATATCTTATTGATCTTTCACAGAGAGGAAGGGAAAGGGATAGAAAGCCAGAAACATTAATGAGAGAGAGAGACATCGATCAGCCGCCTTCTGCACGCCCCCTACTGGGGATGTGCCCAAAACCAATGTACATGCCCTTGACCATAATCGAACCCGGGACCCCTCAGTCCCCAGGCCGACGCTCTATCCACTGAGCCAAACCGGTTTGGGCAGGAATTATTTTTTTTTCATCACTGTTCTCCAGTTCCCCCAAATTACCAAGCATTCTCTAAATATGAGTTGAGTTAATGAATTCATTACTTAACTAGGGGACTTGCAGCCTAGAATTATAATGAGCATTGTAAGAATG
>PVJN01026303.1:0-29165 GCA_004026805.1 Lasiurus borealis | reverse complement strand
GGGGAAGGTCAATGAGGGGGTAAAGGGAGATATGTACTAATATATGTAATACTTTAAACAATAACAAATATTTTAAAAAATAAAAAATAGAAAATAAAATAAAATACCATACTGCCTCACTAAGAATTCTAGTCTTCAAATACAGGAGAAATGATAGGATAAGAATATTCTCATAATTATTTATTTGATTACCTCATATTACACATGTAATGCCAGTATTAATATCACCAATTATGACTGCTTCAAGAAACTTTTCTTGTTCTTTCCATTTCCTTTAATTTTTTGTGGTTGCATCAGAGTAGAGGCCCAGGCCACAAATCTGTGCACCAGTGGGGTCCCTCAGCCTGGCCTGCAGGATTGGGCTGAAACCAGCTCTCTGATATCCCCCGAGGGGTCCTGGATTGTGAGAGCGCACAGGCCAGGCTAATGGACCCCACCAGTGCATGATCAGTGTTGTTGAGGGACAAAGGAGGTTGGCCAGCCGAAGAAGGACCATGGGAGGGCTCCAGTCCCAATATGCCAGACCTCAGTAGCAAGCTAACCTACCAGTTGGAGAATCTGCCCCCTGGTGATCAGTGCATGTCATAACGAGCAGTTGAGTGGCCTTAGCATATCATTAGCCTATTATGCTTTGATTGACCAGCCAACTGGTTGACCAGATACTTAGCATATTAGGCTTTAATTATATAGGATATGCATTGTAAGAGTATATAGTCAATATATACTATTTTCTTTTCCTTCTATTTTCATTTAGTATTAATTCTTTAAGTAAGTATATATTTGATACCTACCACTATACCTATATTGATATTTCTCTATACATACAACTGTTTGAAGTTTGTTATTTAATTCCTTGGAGAGAGAATATGGCAATATGTCCTGAGTTATTATTTATGCTGATAACAGGTGTGCCTTTTGTTCTTGAAAGTCAGCTTTGCTGGATATAAAATCCTTTTCTAAGATACTTTTAATTTCTATTAAGATACAGTTGTAACTCAAGATAGGAGTGCCCTAACATACGAGATTTTTGAGATACGAGCCATCAAGTGAGCGATTTTTGCTTTGAAATACAAGCAACATTTGAGATAGGAGTAATCGCACGGATCGGCCGGCTGCACACGACCCACCAGTTTACCACAACTTGAGCATTTCATAGTTTCCCACGCCTCAAGGTCACAGAATGAATTAAACTCGTATCTCGAGGTACCACTGTACTATTTTCTGTGTCTATTCCTTTTTATCACATCATTTTCATATTTTAGTTTGTTTTAAAATACAGGCATAGCTTATTTTCTTCTGCTTTGCTTTATTGTGCTTCATAGATTTTAATTGAAGGTAAGATCCTCCACCAGCGATAAGATTACAGCTTGCTTTATTGTAATACTAATTTACTGCAATAGTATGAAACCAAACCTATAATATCTCTGAGGTTTGCCTGTAGTAAGTTACTGTTTTAAACAGTTTTATGGGTATGCCCATTTGGTATGCTTTATTGCCTATGGGAATTATATTTTGCTCCATATTCTCTCTCTCTCTCTCTCTCTCTCTCTGTGTGTGTGTGTGTGTGTGTGTGTAATTTTATGTGAGAATTGGTTCCAATATATCCTATTTGCAATTAATTTTCTTGAACTTTTAGGAAGTATTATAATTGAACAGAATCCCCTTTGTTGTTTTCACATAGTATACTAAGTTATGGCAATTTGTTCTCTAAAGTTTCTTCCTAGCTCTGTTTTTCTGTTTTTATCTTGATACTAGTGGCCTGGTGCACAAAATTTGTGCATGAGGGTGGGGTTCTCTCAGCTCAGCCTGCTGACCCTCTCCAATTGGACATCCCTCTGGGACCACTGGCTCCTAACCATTCACTGCCTGCCTGCCTGATCACCCCTAACTGCCCTTCCCTGTAAGTCTGATCTCACCCTCAATTGCTCTCCCCTGCCAGCCTGATTTCGCCCCCAACTGCCTCTGTCTCGCCCACCACCACCACGGCTTTGTCCAGAAGGAAGTTGAACAACTGGAAGATGGCCATTCAACCCAGTCTCATTAGCATATTACCCTTTTAGTAGTATAGATTATATAGAATTGCTTAAATGGGGGTGGGGGCAGCCTTTTTCATCAGGAGGAGATGCTCTTAGCAAACAAAAACATATAATCCCTATATCTGATAGCCAGCCATAGGCACTATACTGGCAAACTGGTCATTAAAAAATGGAACCACTTTCTTATACCTCACACCAAACAGCTGTTGCCCTTAAAACCTGTCCTCAGCCCCCACCTTACGTTCTGTCTTCGCAGTTCACCCAGATTAGGTTCTGACTGGTCATTTTCTATGCCAGTCAGTGCCAAAAGCTCTGCCTCCTAGGCAGCCATTGGTTCCTTACACTTTACCCAGATTTGGTTCTCATTCATTGGTTTCTATGCCATTCAGTGTCTCTGGGCCTATCAATTGGCCTGATCAGAGAGGTGGGGCCAGACTCAGAGCAAAAAAGAAAGGCAAGTTCTGATCAACAGCTGCCATGAGGCTATAGATCAGACTCTGCTTTTCTGTCCAGGCCTCTCTTTGGGCCTGATCTGCAGGCAACCCAGCATTGACTTCCGGTCGGTCGAGCCTTCAGTAATTTTGGATGTTACAGACTCTGGATTTTTATATAGTAGGAGCCTCTTTCCTTTGTCTCCACTGTCCATATCCTGTTCAATATTTATTCCACTCGCAGCAAGTTCTCTTCAGTGTTGAGCCCTATCTTGCTCAGTGTCAAGAAATTACAGGGGCTGAATTGCTTTAACGTCTTTAATACTTTACCATGGGTCCATCAGGTTGATCTACTCTTAGACTCTTCAAAACCCTTGCTCACTTTATATGTTGTTTTCTAGTTGGTACCCAATGCTTTTCATTGAATACCTGTGTTATTTGAGATTTTCTATTTCTAGGTCACTTCATTTTCAGTGACTCCATTATTGCCTCTTCCTTCAGAACTGCTGGTACTGGAAGTTGGTGGTGGTTGTTTGTCACAAACTTGTACTTTGGGGTTAGAGGGAATATTATTTTTGTTATCCATCGGCTTTTAGTTTTATCTAGTTGGTCTGCCTATTGGAATTGGATAGTTACTTAAACCATACTCCCTCTAATGTCCCCATTTTTCTAGAATCTCCTTCATCTTGCCTTTTAAGATTGAAATATATCTGCTTAAATTTTCATTTCATGTAAGACTTAAAACCATTATCTTATTTTCTCCAAGGACTCTTGGAGTCCATAAACTGCCATAAGAATTCTCATGACAAATATCCCAAAACAACTTATAATAATACGATGAGCTGTCCTATTTAGAGAATCATTTTCAGTAAGTTTTCTTAGCTGAATTCTCGGTAAGACTCAGAACTTCTGCAAACTGTTTAGAATCTGAGAGATCAATGCCAACTATTCCTCTGGTAGGCAGTGGCTTTTCCATCTTTCAATATAAAAACATGATCATTATTTTTTGAATGATCTTCCTTTCAGTAGTTATCACTGATCCAATCTGGATCTAAATAAGCTAAAGATATTTTAGGACTTGGCATTCTTCCATGTTTTCTAATGGGCCATATACCATGAGTTCATTGTCAAGTTTCTCACAATCATATGAGAGATGAAAACATTTTGATATTATTAATATAGCTTCTTAAAGATAATCAATGAATCATCATATTTAGTCAATTATTCACTTTTATATTACCCCTAGAGTTATTACTCATCAAGTTTTTTATTTGGGGCCAATCAGTCCCAATGATTGGCAACCTTATTAATACCCTGAAAAATTCAAGAATATCTTGAAAGAACAGATATGTAAATTTCCAATTCCAGAAAAAAAGATTAAGGAACATTTTAAAAATAGATATATTTTGCATTATAGCACCTAATTAAACAGATTTCTATAAGGGGGTAAAAACATCAATAAATTGGCTAAGGTGCTGCTGTGATTAGTCATCCAAGTCAACTGCCAAAGCCAAATGAAATTCCATCAGCTTCCTAATAATGTAGCTACTCTAGATATTCCATGGCACTTTTGGCTAGTTAGAATTTGTCAGCGATTACCAGAAGTGGTTCTCACAAGTGATGTGATGCAAATGAGGAGAAACATGGCACTCTTAAGTGTTTGTTCATGCGATATAAGTTATCACTTGTGATCTGGAGGTCATTTGGAACTAAGTAGCAAAAAAGTCTAAAAAGTATATTTTTAATTCAGCAATCTCACTTTCAGAGATAAATATATTCTAAAGGAATAATGAGAACTGTACACAAAGTTTTATGTGAAAATAATATTCATTGCTGCACTTTTATAATAGGGGAAGATTAGAAAACAACCATATTCTATAAGGAAAATGTCAATCATTAGGAGAATTGGTGATAAAGTATGCCATTGCACACAGATGGTAAAAAACAACATAACCTAAATATCATGTTTAGAAATACTTGGAACTAGGAAATGATTGCTATAATGAATTTTTATAAATCAAGTTTAAAATTAGTGTATAAATTATGAGTTTAAATCTATTTTATACATATGGACACTATATGTATGCTTGTGTGTGTGTATAGGAAAAAAAAACTGATAAAGACAGAGGATACAGAGAAACAGAGTGAATTTGAGATACCAACATATTCAGTCAGTAACATACCTCCACCACTTCTCTACCACCTACTCACATGACTACATTCTAGATTTTGTCATTACAAAAAGTTGCCCTGTAAGGGCAATCTGTCATCTCATTGTTCAGCAGGATTCATTCTCTTTCTCTGGCTGGAAAGATGGGTTTCCCTCCATCTTTCCTCACTCCGAGTGTGTTCCTCCCAAATGTATAGGGGATGACTTTCCTTGATGAAGAAAGGCTATTATCCCATCAACTAGAGTCCTGGTACATGAAATTTGTGCACGGGAGTGTGTGTCCTCCAGCCCAGCTTGCACCATCTCCAATCTGGGACCCCTCAAGGGCAGTCCGACATGCCTCTCACAATCCAGGACTGATAGCTCCCAACTGCTCACCTGCCTGCCTTCCTGATTGCCCCCAACTGCTTCCGTCTGCCAGCCTAATCACCCCCTAACCACTCCTCTGTCAGCCTAACTGCTCCCTTGACAGCCCAGTTGCCCTCAACTGATCTCCCCTGCAGGCCTGGGTCCCCCGCAACTGCCCTTCTCTACAGGCCCGGTCCACCCCAACTTCCCTCCTCTGCTGGCCTGATCACCACTAACTGCCCTCCCCTGCAGGCTTAATTTCCCCCAACTGCCCTCCTTTGAAGGCCTTGTCCCTCCCAACTATTTGCTCCTGCTGGCCTGATCACCCACAACTGCCCTCCCTTGTAGACCTGGTCCCTCCCCTGCTGGCCATCTTGTGATGGCCATCTTGTGTCCACATGGGGGAAGCCATCTTGTGTGTTGGAGTGATGGTCAGTTTACATATTACTCTTTTATTAGATAGGATAGAGGCCTGGTGCACAGGTGGGTGCCAGCTGGTTTGCCCTGAAGGGTGATCAGATCAGAGTGGGGGTTCCCTTGGAGCATGGAGTGGCCTGGGCAAGGGGCCTGTGGTGGTTTGCAGGCTGGCCACACCACCCAGTGACCCATGTGGAGGCTCTGGTATCTGGGATTTATTTATCTTCTATAATTGAAACTTTTTAGCTTTGAGCAGAGGCCAAAGCAGGCCAGGGTGAGCAGAAAGCTTGGCTTCCTCCATCGCCAGGAAAACCCAAACCTCCTGTTTGCTCCATGGCCACAGCCATTTTTGTTGGGATTTATTTATCTTCTATAATTTAAACTTTGTAGTCTTTTGCGGAGGCTGGGCCCACCAGGGTATACAGGAAGCTTGGCTTCTTCCATTGCCAGAAAAAACCAAGTCTCCTGCTTGCTCTGTGGCCCCCGGCATCTTGGTTGGGTTAATTTGCATACTTGCTCCCGATTGGCTGATGGTCATGGCTTGTGGGTGTAGTGGAACTATGGTCAATTTGTATATTACTCTTTTATTAGATAGGATAATCTTTCATCAGCAGGGTGCTATAGTAAGAAAAAGCATGTCAGAGCTAGAAGTCAATTGCTCTCACTACTGTTTTGTTTTGATTCTTTTAAAATGAGCTCATAATAAGAAGATGCAGACTTTTGACTCTCACTTTCCATGACTCAACTTTTCCTCGGGGTTTATTAACTAGCTCTTTTGGTTTGGACTATAAATTCAAAAAAAAAGGTCTCACAACCACAATAAGCTCTCTGATCACTGGTATTTATAATCAGTTCCCCAGAGATGTGGGTTGCATCTTTGTCAGATAAGTAGATCAAAAGCCACTTATTTTAATCATAGTAGATCAAAGAAATACTTTCCTTTCTGAAGATGTGCTGATTGAGTTCTGTTCACTCAGAAGAAAAAGGCTTCATGACATGAGTCTTCCCACTAAGTTTAATAGTCTATATTTCTCTGTTCTTAATATGTTTCCTTTTCTCTATCAATTATAATTTAAAATACATTAAAGAAATACTATGAAAAATAATGGATGTGTCTCAAGCCTTGTCCCTGAGCAGACAGAGAGAATAGCTGAGGGTCACTCTGGGAGTGTTTGTTGATGAGTTAAGGGACAGCTATACTCCAGGAGAAGTGGGGGACTGCTGGACAGGGCTCTCCTGATCGGGCAGCCCTCACTACTGCAAGTTTTTTCTTCCGGAGCCACCAGCTCGGACACAGAGACCATGCCATCTTGAAGAGGAAAGTGGATGTTAACAGAAGCTTGAAAATCTACAGCTGCGGTACCCACCGAACAGCTGTGAGCCCCAGAACACTGGTCCCCAATTGGCACACACACTCAGATTCAGAGGAGCTCTACACTCTACATGGAAGGGTAAGATTGCAATTGGGATAAGGTAGGTCTCTGGTTCTGCAGGACAGAGAGGCATGCGCACCGTGGGAGCTGGAGGACCGGGGAAAGTCTGCACCTGGAGAAATCAGTGGCTGTTCGGCCTGGCATGATCTGTGAATGTGGAAGGGGGTTCTCAGGGCTGCTGACAGAGGGGATCTCTAGAAAGCAACCCATTTTGATGTGACACAGAAAGACTCCCTGGGAATTATTAAAGTGTGCAGGCTGCTTGGACAGGAGCAGGGAAAGGGGACTGCGCAGACTTGTGCTCTTTCCTCTTTAGATCCTTTCTTCTGATTGCTAAGGATCACCCAGTTGGAAACAACCTGGGAGACTGCAGGGAAAAGTTGTTTTTCTGAACCTGGGGATTGGAGTGGGGAGTGACCATCGGAGAACCAGCTCTGGGACAGCCCACTCCCACAACTGGTATTGAGTGCCACAGGGAAAGCAGGATCTAAGCACAGGCTAGAGAGGACCTATAGTCCTGGAGGTCAATCCAGAAATACTGCCACCCAGGGGCTGACTCATAAATTGACTCTGGTATAAACACAAATAAAGATTAAGACATACTGCCTGCTTAAAGACTAGGACTGGTCACCGATAGAATGCAGGGAACTACAATACTGTCCTGAATGAGAAACAGGCATGCCAAACAGAACAATAGAGGAAGTGAATGACCTTAACTACTGCACATTGTATTTTTTTTATTTTTTATTTTTTCATCTTTTACTTAAGAAACTATTTTTTTTTTCTTTTTTTCCTCACTTGATTTTACCTTTTTAATTATTACATTTTTATTTTCATCAGTATTATCAGTACTACTATTTTACCTTTTTAGAAAAAAACCCTGTCATTTTATTGTCTCTTTATTTTACTTTGGGATTAGAGTTCTACATTCTATTTGCATCTTTCCTATAGCATCATTTTACTCTATCTCAACTCTACCTTTCTGACATAACTCCCTTCCTAAATTTTCCCTTTTTGTTGTGCTGTTTCTCTTACCCTTTTCCTACTTTAGATTTTTCCTATTCTTTTTACCCCGTGAAAATTTTACCCTACTTACGTATCTAATTTCCAATTCCCTGCTCCAAGTCCATACACACCTTTCTCTTCTCTGTCTTCACCATCCAAAAAATTGTTTTTCTCTGTCCTTTTGTTGTTGTTTGCTTGAATGTTGATTATATCAATTTTTTATACTTTTTTTTGTGAGATTGTGTTTTTTTGTTTGTTTGTTTGTTTGCTTGCTTTGTATTTGTTTTTTACTTCTGTTTTCCCTTGTCTCGCTTGATATTACTTGTTGTTTATAGTTTGTATTAATCTCCAGGTACTTGTTGCTGGCATTTGTTGGGATTAGTGGATGTTCTATTGGAGTTTTCTCCCCATATATATAATTTGTTCCCCTTCTCTTTCTTATTCTTTTTCTTTTATCTCTTACTTTTCTTTTCTTTTTTTCTTTTGTCTCCCTTCTCCCAATTTCATTTTGGCATTCTTTTCTTTTTTTCCCCTTATTTTCTTTCTTCTTCTTTCTCTCCTATCCCCTAATTTGTCTCTCTCTGGTGGTAACCTTTATTTGTGGCTATTAATATCATGAATACATTTATGTTCAGTGCCTTGTGCATTGTGCCTGGTTGTGTTGTATTTTGTGCCTTTAAATCATTGCAGAAGAGAGAGAACTACATAATCAGACACCTGTAAAAGAGAGACCAGGGGGAGACAAAAAAACAGTTCACATATGAAAGAAAAACAAGCATCACCAGAAAAGGAAGTGAATGAAATGGAGGAAAACAACCTGCCAGAGAAAGAATTCAGAGAAATGGTCATAAGATGGATAAAAAGAATGAAAGACAAATTTGACAATATCAGTAAGAAACAAAGAGAAAATGAAGAAAAACCAAGAAGAAATGAAAAATGACACCGCTGCTGTAAATAACTCAATGGAAAGGATCAAAAGTAGACTAATAGAAGCAGAAGACTGCATCAGTGAGCTAGAAGACAAGGTAGGAAAAAATACCCAAGTACAGCAGCTTCTAGGAAAAGAAATTAAAAAGCAGGAGGAGAGCCTAAGGAACTTTGGGACAACATGAAACAAAACACAACATCCACATAGTAAGGATTCCATGAGAGGAAACTAAATAAGGAATAGAAAACCTGTTTGAAGAAATAAAGACAGAAAATTCCCTGATATAGGGAAGAAAAAACCCACAAAAATCCAAGAAGGTCACAGAGTCCCAAGCAAAATGAACCCCAAAAGACCTACACGAAGGCACATAATTAAATTGGCAAACACCACCAACAAAATAAGAATCATAAAAGTGGCCAGAGAGAAACAGAAAGTTACCTACAAAGGAACCCCCCTCAGACTAGTGACTGATTTATCAACAGAAACTCATCAGGCCAGAAGGGAATGGAATGAAATACACAAAGTTATGCAAAGGAAGGGTCTGAATACAAGAATATGTACCCACCAAGGCTATCAATCAAAACTGAAGGTGAAATCAGGAGCTTCACAGACAAAAAAGAACTAAGGGAATTTATTACCATCAAACCAGCAATGCAAGAAAAGCTAAAGGGTCTGTTGTAATAAAAAGAAATAGGAAGTGAAGAAGGAACATAGGGGTAAAGAATAAAAATGGTGAAAAATAAGAACCTATCAGTAATAACTTTAAATGTAAACGGATTAAATGTCCCAATCAAAAAACATAGGGTAATGGATTGGATAAGAAAACATGACTGCTGTCTACAAGAAACCCACCTCAGAAAAAAAGACACATACAGACTGATGGTAAAGGAATGGAAGACAGTTTTTCGGGCAAATGGAAATGAAAAAAAGCAGAAATAGCAATACTTATATCTGACAAATTAGATCTCAAAGTGAAGGACATAACAAGAGATAAGAAAAACCACTTCATAATACTAAAGGGAATAATCCAACAAGAAGAAATAACGCTGGTAAACATATATGGACCCAATACAGGAGCACACAAATATATAAAAAACCGCATAGAGGATATCAGGAGAGAGACTGCCAGTAATACAATCACAGTAAGGGACTTTAATACCCTACTATCACCATTGGACAAATCCTTTAAAAAAAAGTCAGCAAAAAAAAAAGTCAATTCTAAATGATTCACTAGACCAGATGGAATTAATTGACATCTTCAGAACATTTCACCCCAAAGCTACAGATTATACATTATTCTCAAGTGAACATGGGTTATTTTCAAAGATAGACCATATGTTGACTTATAGGCAAAGTCTCTTCAAATTCAAGAAGATAGCAATCATATCAAGCATTTTCTCAGATCACAGTGGCATAAAACTGGAAATCAACTACAATAAAAACAATACAAAAAAATCAAACATATGGAGACTAAACAGCATGTTATTAAACAATGTCTGGGTAACCAGAGAGATCAAGGAAGAAATAAAAAACATCATGGCAACAAATGACAATGAAAATACAACAATCCAAAATCTATGGGACACAGTGAAAGCAGTCTTGAGAGGGATGTTCATAGCTCTACAAGCCTACTGCAAAAAAACAAAAACAAAAACAAGAAACAATGGTAATAAATTACCTAACCCTACAACTCAAAGAGCTAGAAAGAGAGCTACAAGTAAAGCCCTGTGTAAGCAGAAGGAAGAAAATAGTAAAAATCAGAGTGGAGATAAATAACATAGAGACCAAAGAAACAAGACCAACAAAACCAAGAGCTGCTTCCTTGAAAGGATAAACAAGATTGATGAACTTCTAGCTTGGCTCACCAAGAAGCAAAGAGAGAGGATCCAAATCAACAAAATCAGAAATGGAAGAGGTGAAATAACAACAGACCCCACCAAAATACAAAGGATTGTTAAAAATACTATGAAGAACTCTATTCCAACAAACTAGACAACCTGGAGGAAATGGACATATTCCTAGAAAAATATAACCTCCCAAAACTCATTCAGAAAGAATCTAAACATCTCAATAGGCCAATAGCCATGGAAGAAATTGAAGCAGTCATCAAAAAGCTTCCAGCAAACAAAAGACTGGGGCCATATGGCTACACAGGGGAGTTTTACCAAACATTCAGAGAAGAATTAAAACCTATCCTCCTCAGACTATTCCAAAAAATTCAGAAAGAAGGAACACTTCCAAGCTCCTTCTATGAAGCCAGCGTCACCCTAATACCAAAAACAAAGATAACACAATAAAAGAATTACAGGCCAATATCCCTCATGAACATAGATGCCAATATCCTCAACAAAATTCTAGCAAATCAGATCCAGCAGTACATCAGAAACATCATACACATTGACCAAGTAGGATTTATTCCACGGATGCAAGGATGGTACAATATCCAGAAATCAATAAACATGATACATCACATAAACAAACTGAGAGATAAAAATCACATAGTCATATCAATTGATGCAGAGAAAGTATTTGACAAAATCCAATACCCTTACTTGATAAAAACTCTCGACAAGGTGGGAATAGAAGGATCATACCTCAACATCATAAAAGCCATATATGATAAACCCACAGCTAACATCATACTCAATGAGCAAAAACTAAAACTATTTCCCCTAAGGACAGGACCAAGACAGGGATGCCCATTCTCACCATTCCTGTTTCACATAGTACTGGAAGTATTAGCCATTGCAATTAGAAAAAAAGAAGAGATAAAAGGCATCCGAATTGGAAAAGAAGAAGTAAAACTGTCCTTATTTTCAGTTAACATGATATTGTACATAAAAACCCCAAAAGATTCCATCAAAAACTAATAGACTTAATAAATGAATTTGGCAATGTAGCAGGATACAAAATTAACACCAAGAAATCTGGCATTTCTATACACTAACAGTGAACTTACAGAAAGAGAGACTACAAAAGCAATCCTATTTACCATCGCACCAAAAAAAATTAAGATACCTAGGAATAAACTTAATTAAGGAGGTAAAAGAGCTATATGTGGAAAACCATAGGACACTGAAAAAAAAAAGATAGAGGAAGATGTAAACAGATGGAAGAGCAAACCATGCTCATGGATTGGGAGAATCAATATCATTAAAATGTCCATACTATCCAAAGCATCTATAGATTCAATGCACTCCCCATTAAAATACCAACAGCATATTTCACAGACCTAGAAAGAACTTTCCAAAAATTTATTTGGAACAAAAAAGACCCCAAATAGCCACAGGAATCCTGAGAAAGAATAATAAAGTAGGTGGGATCTCAATACCAGATTTCAAGCTGTATTACAAAGCCACTGTTCTCAAAATGGCCTGGTACTGACACACGAACAGACACATAAACCAATGGAATAGAATAGAGAATCCAGATATCAACCCAAATCACTATGCTCAATTAATATTTCACAAAGGAGGCATGAACATACAATGGATTCAATACAGTTTCTTTAATAAATGGTGTTGGGAAAATTGGACAGATACATGCAAAAAATGAAACTAGACCACCAACTTACACTATACACAAAAATAAACTCAAAATGGATACAGGACTTAAACATAAGATGGGAAACCATAAAAATACTAGAGGAATCCACAGGCAGCACAATCTCAGACACATGCTGAAGGAACTTTTTTACTGATCCTGCTCCAAGGGCAATGGAAAATAAACAAATGGGATTACATCAAAATAAAAAGCTTTTTCACAGCAAAAGAAAACATCAAGAAAGCCCACTGCATGGGAGAACATATTTGCAAATGTTATCACTGATAAAGGTTTAATCTCCAACATCTACAGGCAACATACACAACTTAATAAAAGGAAGATAAATGATCCAATAAAAAAATGGGCAATGGACCTAAATAGAATTTTTTTGAAAGAAGACAGAAGGAAGGCCAAGAGACATTTGAAAACATGCTCAAAGTCACTAATTATCCTAGAGATGCAAATCAAAATGACAATGCAATACCATCTCACACCTGTCAGAATGGCTGTCATCAACAAATCAACAAAATACAAGTGTTGGCTAGGATGCAGAGGAAAAGAAACCCTCATGTACTGCTGGTGGGAATGTAGGCTCATGTAGCCACTGTGGAGAACAGTATGGAGTTTCCTCAAAAAACTAAAAATGAAACTCCCTTTTGACCCGGTAATCCCACTCCTAGGAATATATCTTAAGAAACTGGAAACCCCAATTGTTAAGGATATGGGCACCCCTATATTCATAGCAGCACAATTTACAATAGCTAAGATTTGGAAGCAGCCTAGGTGCCCATCAGCAGATGACTGGATCAGAAAACTATAGTACATCTACACAATGGAATACTATGCTACCATAAAAAGGAAGGAATTTTTACCATTTGCAGCAATCTGGATGGAACTGGAGAGCATTATGCTAAGTGAAATAAGCCAGTCAATGAAAGAAAAATACCACATGATCTCACTCATTTATGGACAATAAAGAACATCATAAACTGATGAATAAAAAGATAGATACAGAGGCAGTAAAGCATCAAACAGAATGTCAAATTACAGTGGGAAGGTTAGGGAGAGGTGGGATAGATAGATCAACCGAAGGACTTGTATGCATGCATAGAAGCATAACCAATGGACACAAGATACCAGGGGGTTAGGGCACATAGAGGAGTGGGGTGGGGTTGGGGGCAATGGGAAGATATGTATACATGTAATACATTAATAAAAAAATATGAGTCAAATCCAAATTTCTCTTTAGTCAAACACTATGAATCAATAAAATCTGCTAATAAGGACTTGCAGGGGATATGAAATATTAAAAAATTTCTTAATTGTATATGGCAATTGCAATCTTTTTTTGAGAAGTAATTGTTTATCACTTTATTAATATGTAAGATTAAAATCAATATATTTTAAATTAGAATTAATTTTCTATAGAAAATTATCACTATTTATGGAGAATAGGAGAATCATCTTCAAAATGTTTAAGCCAATCCTTTGTCTAAGACCATAATAGGGTTGAATGACAAATTTTAGAATTAAAAAAAAAAGTTATGTGCAATTTTAGGGCAAGTCCAGGATGTCACTCTGATTTACCTTTTTTGTTTGCATCTAGAACAAGCCATCTAGCTTTTCCAGTCTCTATAGAAGGTTATCGTGTCTGACCTACACAACCTATAAATCACCTTATTGTTTTATTTTGTTGAGTATCTTTTAATAAGTATGTTTCATTTCCCCCTATATGAGAATTTCTTGAGTACAAACATGATTTCTCTTTGTTTTTACATTTTTCTTTAGCACTTAGCACTAACCCTGGAATATGGTAAGTGCTGAATTAATATAATGTTTCTAATACAGATTTCAATGCATTACGTTATTCACAGACCTGTATATAGTAGAATCACTTGGGTAATTTAAAACAAAATCAGGTCTCCTGATCTCTAAGTAACAGAGCTAAGGAATTAGTAGACACAGAAATAGCCTACACACTGCATTGAGCACTGCTCAGTACTCTATTAATTTATTTTACTTATTTATTTTTAATTTTTAAAAATTGATTTCAGAGAGGAAAGAAAAGGGAGAAAGAGACAGAAACATCAATAATGAGAGAGAATCATTGAATGACTGCCTCCTGCCCATCCCAGGCATGTGCCCTGACTGGGAGTAGAACTGTGACCTCCTGGTTCATAGATCAACACTCAATCACTGAGCCACACTAGCTAGGCAGCTATTTTACTTTAAAGGCCTTTAATACTCTCAACAACCCTATAAAGCAGATGTTAATAATTATAGTATGCAAATAATAATATAATAACAAGTAGCATTTGCTGTGTTTACTGTATACCAAAGTTCTAAATATCTTTCACACATCCTGTATAATAAAGAGCTAATATGCAAATGATTGTTAAACCCTCACACCAGGGCCAGGAGACCTGAGACTGCGACCCCTCTTCCCCCGTGGGGCTTGATGGGGGTGAGGCTAGCTAGGTCTTGTGCAATTTCAGATGCTGGTGGGCAGGGACTTGACTCAATCCCACAGCATGCCCCAGACTCTGGTAAGAGGGAGATTTTCATATACATTTTACTAATTTTCTTTCCTCTCTGACACTTCTATTATAGAGAAAGGGTAAATAGCAATATTAAAATATTTCCTCTAATTAATTAATTCCCTTTTAATGTGCATGAATTTTGTGCACTGGGCCCTTAGTTAACTAATAAGAAGATAAAAGGAATTATATGACTTTCTGAGATCTGGATGCTAGCACATGGGAGAGGCTGGCTTTGAACTCAGCTTTTCAGCTGTAAAGCTTTTTTTTTTTTTTTCACTGAATCTTTCAGCAAAAATAAAAAAGTTATTTCCTGACTTATAGCAAAATGTAATATTTTCATATTAGTTAAAAACATTGAAATCAAACTCTTTCCTTCTGTCTAAGGTTTTTGTCTTTTTGGGATTTCTAATCAGGGGATGCTGGTCTGCCCAAAGCCTCCTCAGCCAATCTTCAAGTTAACTTCAAAGCTAATATACAAGCAGGAGAAGTCTCTGAGTTTTCTATTTACCATAATCATTGAGACTGATCACCTGGATTACTGCTACACACAAGCCACATGATGAGAAGATGTGAGCAGGCTCCCATTGTGACCAGTAAATATTGATAAAGAGCTAAGTCAGAAAATAATAACTATGTCATCTTCCATTAGGGAAACCACAGAGCCTGTTTTTACTACCTGCCTTATTTTCTGTATTCACCAGGATTAATCTTTGAGAAGTTCAGTAACTCATGATCTTTCCTACTTTCACATCAGTCCTATTTCAGTTGTGCCGTGTAAACAAATTTAGGCTCTTTCTTATATCTGATGTAACTTTCATTTTACATTTTAAAACCATTAACTGGAATCATAATAACCATCCAACCTTTTCTGCCTGCTCTTCAAATCCCCTGCCACAAAACAAAATCCAGCAGTTCTCACTAAAGCTGGGTTCCTTTACATGCTAAAAATAAGGTGTTTAAGCGCTGTGGCCAAAGTTAACACTTAGGTTAGTACTCTCCAGCATACCAACACACACTGAAGGGCCCAGATAAAGTATCTAATGAAAAAGACTTAGGAATCTGGAGAAGAAAGCTTTGGGTTGTGGAACTGCTTCTGACTTGCACCAGTTTGTATAAGACACATCACCATGCTGAGTCTGTTTTCCCATTTGCAAAATGGGATGAGTGGCATGAACATGATAAGATGGTTATGAAGATTAATGAGGTAAGATATAACTTTCTCCCACAACAGGAACTAGCCCGCTGGCCTCAGGGTGCTACATTCCCTTGCTCTCTACTGTTCCTCTGATGGGAAGCGGGGGCAAACTCTGAAGCTGCACTTAACCTTGTGCCCTAACTTAGCATCAGACAGCCTCTGCCACTCACGCCCACTGACACCTGCTCCTCAGGATCACTATCAAGTTAACTCAGAGTTCTAAGACTTCAGACACAAACTGGAAATCCTGTAAAAACAATGGTGTAATGCAATGGTGGGGGAAAGAGAAAAGATATGTGAGATTTATATAATAAATGTGTGTGGGCAGAGAGGTGAGGCAGGCGTCATCTTAGAGGAATACAGTTTTCAGAATATGCTTTTTATGTCTTACTATATCCTTCACTGAATGTCTATTTTTAAAAATAAATAAGAGCGAGAAAAACCCAATGTGTCCATGCAAAGTGTTTCAAGTATTCTATTTCCATTGAAATATTAGTGTGCAGGACCCAGGCTGGAGAAGCAGCCCTGTCTTATTTGCATGCCTGAGATAAAGGGGCAATGGTAGAGCCACATATAACCCTAAAAGCTTTAGTGGGACAGCATACAACTGTTGGCTCCTATTTAATTGGCCAAACCAAGCGACACTCTCAAGCCTGTTTTTAGAAGTAAAGGGCATATAATCCTCTTAAAAGAAATGAAAGAAAAACTGAGACCAACAATATGTGCAGAGAGAAAGTATTAGAATGGGAATTAAAACTGAGTTTTTGTGATCCTTAAATGCAGTACTATTAGACCTAGCACACTCTAGGAGTGAATGAACACAGTAGGTCCTAAAAACTAATCTAATGATCAAGTGAGTAAATGAAAAAAAAAAGAAGAAAGAAAAAGGAAAATAAAGGAGGGGGTAATGAATGAACATTATCCTTTCGTTTCCTCCTTCCTTGAGAATCCTCCTAGACAATTATTGGGAGTTATGCTGGCTAGACATCAACCATACAGTATCTTAGTTGTCTACACATAGTTGATACTTTGCAGGATTGAGCCAAGATTGGGGCCAATACCTGAAATACACCAACACAATCTAAACAAAAAGCCAATAGCAGGAGAATATGTCTGCAGGTTAATAAACACTGCTATTTTTCAAGAACAGTCTTCAGATGAAGGCTAAAGATGAACAATTATTACCATAGGACAATGAGAATCATGGACATGAAGTTCATCTTGGCTAAAGGTTCTGATTCTGATTCTTTCAGATAAATGAAGTGAAAGACTTAGTTTGTAAAGTGGACTGCCAAGGAGTGCAGTCTGCAAACTGTAATGTATAGCTCATTATTTCAATTCATTTCTCCCAAGTAGACTGCCAATTACTTTGCTAGTAACTCAACAGTATTTACTGTGTATCCATTATATGCCAAGAACTATTTAAGGTGCAAGGGATATACATTTTAAGAGGAATAAAAACTTCATATTAGCACAGACCTTCTGTTCTAATGCAATAAACAATTATTTTTCTGTTGGCATATATAAGAAAAAAATATATGGAGAGTCAGGTGCTCAAACATTCTATAGAAAAAAAAAAGGGAATGAGAAATCCAAGGGGAAGAGGGCAGTAGTGGGAATTGCAATTTAATAGAGGGGTCATGGAAGAAGATGACTCTTGAACAAAGACTAGATTGCAGCGAGGAAGCAAACCATGAAGGTCTGGGTAAGAGTGTTCCAAGCAGAGGAAACAGTACTAGTAAGTACAGAGCCTTGAAATGGGAGAGTACCCAGCAAAGTCTGAGAAAAAGTAAGCAGCCAGTGTGGCTGAAGCTGAGTTAATATATAGGATAAAATAAATTAGGTCAGAATGGTAAAAGGAGGGAGGATAATTTAGAAATTAAGATGTGTCATAAGTATATATTTACAATACATTGTAAATATTTTGACTTTTCCTTTAAGATGGGAAGTCACTGGAGGTTTCTGGCATAGGATTGACATCATCTAATGTAAAAGTTTAGAAGATCACTCTGGTTTTGTTTAAAAAGGGAGAAACAGGGAGATCAGTTGGGAAGATATTGCAGCAATCTATTGAGAAATAATAGCTTGCACCAAGGTGGGAGTGGTTACGCTGGTGAAAAGTGGGTCTTTCTTGGTGTATTTTGACGGTAGCATAATTTGCTGAAGGATTGGACATTGGGTATAAGAGAAAGAGAGACATCAAGGAACGCTCAAGTTTCAACTAGAACAACCAGAGAGATAGTATTGTACTAGTATTTACAAAGATAAGAAAGACTATTGAGGGAAAGATGGGAGAGAAAAATGAGGATTTAATTTAAGGAAAATTAATATTAAAATGAATATAAGACATTAAAATGATAATTTCAAATAGCAAATAAGGTACAGTTTCTTAGTTCAGAGAGAAAGTGTAGCTGAAGACAAAAATCTGAGAGTCATTAGAATATAAATGCTATAAAGCCATGAGATTAGATACAATCATCAGGTGAGTAACAACAGAGGCAAAGACCAATGTTTACAGGCCAGGGAGATAAGAAACCAGAAAAGGAGACTGGTAAAGACCAGTCATCAGGACTAATGAAAAACTAAGAGTGTGGAAAGTCAAGGAGAAAAAATACTGTAAGTAAGAGGGATAAGCCAACTAATAAAATTAGATTAGAAATTAGATTTAATTTAGCCATTTGAGATCATTGTTGATCTAAGATCTAGAAAAAAACAATTTTGGCGGAATGGTGGGGTTATGATATTGATTAGAGTGAGATTAAAAGGAAAAGGGGTAAGACCCATTTCCAAGTGAACTAGTAGCCTTAGAGAGGAACTTGGGCAGTTCAGTTACAAAAGGGAATGAAGGAGTACAAGAGGGAGCACAGGTGTAGGCAGGAAGACAAATATGATAGTGCAATCTTATACAAATTCTCTGCTAGATACTCTTATTTTTTAAACAAAATTGGAACCAATGCCATCATCCGAAAGCAAAATTTAGGAATAGAGGTGAACATATTGTTAAAAACAAAACAGCAGACCCAAGATGGAGTCACTTACACTAAGACCCACACCTCCAAACTAAAATATAACTTCATTATAATTTTGGCTCCTCCAGAAATAAATCTTAAACCAGTCAGTTAGGAGTCACCTGATCAGCAAAATTTAGGTAATCTGATAGACCCCTGCCATTCACTAAAGGAAATTTACCTTGCAATAACCAACTCACTTTTTTGCACAGTATAACTTCTTGGTTTCCAGTCCCTTCTGCCTATAACAGTCTTTCAGCTTTTATACAGCTTTTATGCAACTCCTTGGAGCTACTTTCTATCTGCCAGATTGGCTGTTGCCCTATTTAAATCAATTTTTGCTCAAACTCTTAAATTTTAAAATATGCCTCAGTTTATATTTTAACAGTTCAAAATAGTTGCCTAGAATAGACTGGAAAAATAAATGAGTTTCTATGTGTACTGTAGCTGGGTACATATTGCTGAGTTGTGCTAAGGTACAGACATGAATATGGTTTTTATGAAATTAAGGTGACACAAGTCAGCAAGGATATGCATTTTTTAGTCCATTCTAGTGTGTGGGAGCAGAAAAGAGTAGGTAGAAAGTTGGATTTAACTAGAATTGGGAGTTTGCCAGATGCATGAGATAAAGGGAGATAGTGGCAAGGGAATTAGGGGACAATGCAGTAAGAGATTATGACACTAAAAATTTTAATGTACATGAGAAGGGACATGAGAATGCAGAGGTAGCACTAAAAAGTGAAAATGTGGACAAAGGGATGCTTGGAATTGAGATTATGTGGATGCACTGTAGCTTATGGTAGTAAACAAGTCATAAGTATGACTTTGGGGTTAAATGGGTATATTAGAGTTGAAAAATAGATCATTGAAGCAGAAAGTGTCAAGGAAATAAGAAAGTTACTTATTGAAAGGATCATCTATATAGATTTAAAATAACCAAAGAATAGAATTAAAAAGAGTTCACTGAGCCAGGAGCTGAAAATTTAAGGCAGTAAGGAGTGATCTTGGGTTTGTAGGTAACCACAGCAAGGAGCGTGGATGGTACAGTCTGGTAATATGTGCTGTAATGCTGTGTGTATACAGCAGAGAAGAGAGAATTGGGAAAAGAGAAAGAAAAAGGTCTGAAGTGTCATCGAGGAACAAGAAAATACATCAACCTTCACCAGAACCAATGGTAGAGAGCTTGGGAGAAAAAATATCCAGCACTTAGAGCTTCTGTAGGGGAATCAGAGCATTTGAAGAGAGCAACTTTTTAGTTAGAGGAAGATAGCAAAAAGAACCTTTGGAGATAATATTGAAGATACTGCATTTTTTGCTCATGACTGACCTTGAGTTTTACAATGCACAATGGAAGAGTTTTAGGATTTGAGGTAGGGTGAGTGATAGGTTAGGGGGGGTCTGTATGGAGTGATATGGGGTTGAGATAGGATGACTTTGGAGTCACAGGCAGCTTTGGGTGACAGGAAGTAGAAATAAATGGTACAATGAGCTAAGTCCTGATGGTGTTGAGGCAGATGATAGTCATGACTTTGTATCTGTGAGGGGGGAAAGATGGGTGACTGGTGTGTTGACATGAAGGGGAAAAGAAGGTGAGATCTTATCTGGACTTGCCAGGGCTCCAAGGTATCTTCCTCTCTCCTGTAAAAGTCACTGGTTATCATATTTGCATTATATCCCCAGTGGCCTCCTGCACAGAGATGGCACTGAATAAGGGTTGGTTGACTGAAATAAATTCCTCTATGATAAACCATCAATAAACATTAGTTAGCTTTGAATACTAGAGTAACTATAGATGAAGCAATTTTAAACACCTTGGCATGTCTGGAGTTTTGCAGTGTTAGGATTTCATCCTGTGATACCAGATACTGCTAAGCTTCCAATGGCAGAATGACCTGAGAATGAATCATCTCTGACTCATAGATCCAACTTGCTTCACCTGCAGTGCTCACTTTAAGTCACAATGACCTCTTCTGACTACTTGTAATGACAGCACAGTGGGGACCACAGTTCTTGGATAGTAATCATTAATAGTGGTTAGCTAGCATTGTTTCTTGTCCGTGGAGGGAAAGAGAAAGTAAAGCCAAAGATCAGGCATTAAATACCACATTTTCTTCACTCAGTTGAGAAATAGATCTGAAAAACACTCGGAAATGTCCTATCTTTAAAAATAGTCTTTGCAAGGGGATTTTGGTCTTTTTTTCAGGTAGTGAAGGACTTTTTAAGGACATTAAGGAATTTGCTACTTTTACTTGTATAGAATAAAAGATAACAGAGAAACACAGGGATCAAGAAATCCTAAGAACTTCTTCAGAGACATTCAGGGAAGGAGTTTTCACTTTTTTAAGATGGAGATTAGACTGGGTGATCTTCCTTCCTGTTTAGTATAAACTTTGTATTAATATATAATATTTGAAAGATTTAAAGACTTTTAAAAAAAATTGATTTCAGAGAGGAAGGGAGAGATATGGAGATAGAAACATCAGTGCTGGGAGAGCATCATCTATTGGCTGCCTCTTGCATGCCCCACACTTGGGAAACTCAGGCATGTGCCCTCACCGGTAATTGAATTGTGACCTTCTGACACTCAACCACTGAAACACACTGGCCAGGCAACGCTTTGTTTATTGAAGTAGAAAGTTGACCAAATGCTTTTACTGTGTTCCCAACTGCCATAAACCCCCAATTTCATATATTGCCACTGTAATCTCCAAAGTGACTATCTCTGGAGATAGGGTCTTTAGGGAATAATTTGATTAAATAAAGCCATAATGGTAGAGCTATAATCACATAAAAAGAGATCCATCTCTCTTTCTCTCTCTTTCTGTCTCTGACATAACTGCCACACACACACACACACATATACACACACGTGAGGACATAGAAGGTAACCATCTGCAAGCCAAGGGGAGAACCTCACAGACACCAACTTTGCTTCCTTGGACCTCCACTCTCCAGAACTGTGAGAAAATAAATTTCTGCTGTTTAATCCACCCAGTCCATGGTATTTTGTGATGAAAATCTGAGCAGATTAAGGTACCAACGTACCCACCTCTCTAGATGTGATGTTTGTTCCTAAGGAAATAATAGATTCATATCTTGTTTCCAGGCAAAAGAGGAATTCTGAAAATGTATGCAATAGTAAAATAATTTCTATGGAAATGTTTACTTATTTTTTAAAATACTAAAGTATTATAAGATCCTCCCTCAAGCTGCTGAGTCTCATTGCGATGGTGCACACCAGCATGCCGCATGAATGAACAAATGCATGCAAAGAATCTGCTGAATGGCGAGAGACTGAAAAAAAAATAGTGAATAATAGGTTGTTTTTCAGAACTCACATGAAATGAAAGCCTTTACTGTCTTTAGCACCCATCCTGGTGTTCATCTGATTCGGGATATCAAAAACTAGAGAACTCTTTTCATGCTTTTTATTTTTCTAATTTAAAATTACTGGCTTGACACTGGCTAAGTCAGTATCAAGTTTCTTTGTCCAAATCAATAAAAGCAATCACATTTTAATGCCACTGCAGACTTCTGTACCTGCGATTTAGCATTACCCTCAAATGTCAGCATATAAAAAAAGGGGAAAAAAGTTTATTGCACACAAGAAAATATAAGTACATAAAAAGGTACCAATCCTTACTTCTAGATATTTTTCAAGACACGTCTATGTTACTTCTATATTCTTATCAATACAGGTCAGATTACCCAGGCTTTCATTTTCCTCTCAGTCAGTTGATGTTGTAAGAAAAGCCTGAAAATGTTACAGCTCTTATTACAACTGAAAGGAAAAAAAGTCATTAAAAATAACTTAGGTCTGTTCTCCAAGCAGTTGGTGAGACACCTGGCATGGAGGATGCACAGGTCAGCTCTCGGGAAGAGGAGTCTATTGCCTGGGGTTCATCGGCTGGGCAGCCACGGAAGTGTCTCTTTTTTCCTTCTGAAAACTCCAGATGGTATATTTTGCACTGTGCTGATCTAGAAAAGGAGACTAGACTAATTGGTTCCCACAAATGTGTGAACTTTGCGTTTAAAAATATTAGCATTGAAAACATCAATTTGTGTGTCCTGGGTCATTCAACTAGAAATAATCTGTGACATTTGTATGAGGAGTGGCTGGCATCTGCCAAGTTTTCTGCCAACCACTCTTTTCTATTCCTTTTTTCTCTAACTCCTTACTTAATGCTCTTCAATCTATCACCTACTCCATACTGCTTTCTCATTCCCTGGGAAGGCCAAAGTAGAAAAATAGCGAAGTACTATCTATCAGGTTTTAGAATCAGAACTAGTTTAAGTCCCAACTGGTCCACTTAATACCTACAAGACCTTGAACAAGTTATTTCACCTCTCTGTGACTCAATCTTTTCATTTCATTTCTTTTTTAAAAAAATATATTTTATTGATTTTTTTATAGAGAGGAAGGGAGAGGGATAGAAAGTTAGAAATATCGATGAGAGAGAGACATCGATCAGCTGCCTTCTGCATGCCCCCCACTGGAGATGTGCCCGCAACCAAGGTACATACCCTTGACTGGAATCGAACCTGGGACTTTTCAGTCCGCAGGCTGACACTCTATCCACTGAGCCAAACCGGTTTCGGCCAATCTTTTCATTTCTAATAAGGGAGCAATAGCAGAACCTAATTATAGGTTGCTAGACAAAATTAAGTGAATTAATATAGGTTATACTCATTGCCTACAGTAAGTGATCAAAATGTTAGCCATTATTATTTCATTATTGCTTGAGATTCTTGTAATGTGAGTTTATTCATTTACTATTTTTCTGGGTATTTTATTGTTTTCCTTTCTACTTCTAAGGATATCAGTCTGAGAAAATTGGCCTGCTTCGCCTATAGAAATTTGATAACATAGACAACTGTCCTCTTGAAATAACTTTTTAGCTGTCTGTGCATCTCCTTTATTCTTTGTTCCTGGTTTCCCACTTCTATCTTATTTTGCTATTCTCCCTCATTTCTTCCTCCAAACCAAGTGCCTTTTCATCTTGATTTCTATGGAAAGCCCAAACCCCCTCTATTCTGTTTTATTTCCATCTGAGCATCTTTTCTATGTTCATTTGGGCAGATACTCTGAGCATGGGCTGCTATCTCTGCCTATCTTCCTTGACCATGCAGCTGGGCTGAGTGTGACTCCTTTGCTTTAGTATAAGGATTTAGGGAAATACTAACTTTGCCTCCTTTTCCCCACAATGTTACAAACTAAATTCATATTTATTGTTTGCTTTCTGTGTGGATACAAATACTCAGAGCCCCCTCCAGGAAGTTTAACCACTATGTTTTCACTCCTTCATACTTCCCATTCTTTTTTGAAATTATCAGCCTGCTTGCTTCTTCTCCTCTAACTCTGCTCAGGATCATCTTTCAGTTTCCCTTGAACACCAGTCTATTTCTGGGCTCTGAGTCTTCCTGCATGCTCATCTTTTAGGCTGGAATTTCCTCCCCTTTTCTGTTTGCTTGATCAATTTTTATTCAGCTTTTATATCTAAATTTATATGTCAGGAAATATACTGTGATTTACCAGTTTCTCACTGTATGTATTCAGTGTATACTGTGCTTTCTTGAGACACATTTATTCAAATTAAATTACTTACATATTATTTGTCAAGTGGCTGTCTCCTGTACCAGACCATGGGTTGGTATTTTGTTCACTGATACAACTTCAGCACCTAACACAATGGCTGACAGATAGTAAATTCTCAGGAAATGCTTGTTGTATGGAAGAAGGAAGGAAGGAAGGAAGGAAGGAAGGAAGGAAGGAAGGAAGGAAGGAAGGAAGGAAGGAAGGAAGGAAAAAGGGAGGGATGATGTGATTTTTATATCCTTTTCCCATTACTTCTCATGGTATAATACATCCTTTCTTTGAATAGTTCCCCTACCAATGCTAACCATTACTGTCATGAACTATGCCAGGCAGAGGGTTTATTTTTTCTATATTCCAGAATTTAATAGTTATACTTTTCAGTCCAAACTCAAATAAGCATATTTGCCAAACCCTCTGAGTTTCAAAGCATCGCTTTAATCAGTTTCCAATATGTAGTTTCTGATTCCTTCCGCCTTAGTTTGCTCAGCAGAATCATGGTCTCTATCCATAGGAGTCTCCCTAATAATCTCTGTGGCTGAAGAGCTGCTTTCAATGCCTGTGAAGCAGATGCTCAGGGCCCATCTCCATTTGACGATGTTCTCTAAGTAGCCTCTTCTCACTCTCACTGACTTTCTTTTTCTTTCTTGCACTTTTTGCTGTTATGACCCTTTTTGGAGATGGAGATTCAGATACAGGTCTCATTAGGAACTGCTCTTGCTAGCAGATATTTTGAGTTCAAAGCCCAGTATGTTGGCAATTCCTTCCCGCCTGCCTGCTTCATATCCTTGGCATCAGTCTGTCCAGTTGTAGCTCTTCACGCCCTCGCTTTGTAACATCTTCTATGCTTTAATTATTCTTATGGACAATGAAAGAAACATTTTGACTCTCATGATAAGCTATAAAGTCAGCATGAGGATAAAATCTAGACCATTGACATGGGGACAGGCTCCTGAATTCCAGGTGAATCTCCAAGTGAAGTTTACAGTACGTGAAACAAATTGATGTTTTAGAGAATTTTATTCTCCAAAAATGATCCATATGAATTGCCCAATTAGAGAGAATAAAGATTAAACTTCCCAAAGGACTATGGGTATTTTTTTGTTTTTTAATAAATCTTTATTATTCAGTTTGTTACAGATGTTCCTCTACCCCCACCATAGCTCCCCTCCACCTGATTCCCCACCCCCACCCCATACCCTTACCCCCCACCACTGTCCTCATCCATAGGTGTAAGATTTTTGTCCAATCTCTTTCCACACCCTCAGATCTCCTTCCCCCCAAGAATTGTTAGTCCATTCCCCTTCTATGCCCCTAATTCTATTATACTCACCAGTTTATTCTGTTTATCAGATTTTTTATTCACTTGATTTTTAGATTCACTTTTTGATAGGCATGTATTTGTTATCACTTTGTTGTTCATAATTTTTATCTTTTTATATCCACAGAGAGAGAGAACTTGGAACCTGAAGTCCCAGAGTCCTTTAGTCATCTATCTGTGTGGCCTGGTGTGACTATCGCAGGACCCAGAAGTCCTGGGGACCAGTCGCTGGGACCAGCTGCTGGTACAGTGGCATGAGTAAAGGGGAAGGAGGAGGGAAGGTAGAAGACAGGCTGAGGCAGTGTGGACTAAGGTGAGAATAAAAGTAGGGGTGTTTAGCAAAAAAGGAGTGAGGGCAGCTCTGTAGTGCTAAAGGTGGGGGGAGAGAAAAAGGAAAGCATTGCTGTAGATTACAAATTGTACTTTTAAGATGTTTAACCAATATTGACTTCCTCTTTAATTACATTTAGTTGTTTGGATGGCAATGCTGTATAGAAACTGGGCCACATGACTTAAACATTTTTGTTTTTTTTTTATTGTTTGCTTTTGTTTTAGGATTTCATTTCTTATCCATGATTTTATACTTAAGTTATCATTCGAAGCTACACTTCTGATAAAGAAAATCAAACAGATCTATGCCAAGGCTGCATTTTCACCACAACTGCCTGATCACTGGACGCAGAGTGTAAGGGAGGAGGGCTTCCTTAGATGTCAGTTATTACAGTCTTGGATTCAAAGTACAAAGTCATTGGGAAGAATGTACAGTTGAGGACAGGATGCTGCAGGCATACAGACGCGCACAGCATTATATGAAATTGCAAACTTGGAAGGATTTTAGTTTTCTGTTATTTTTTTAAAGATAATTTTATTAATTTCACAGAGGAAGGGAAAGGGAGAGGAAGAGAGAGGAATATCAATGATGAGAGAATCATTGATCAGCTGTCTCTCGCATGCCCCCTATTGGGATTGAGCCTGCAACCCAGGCCTGTCCCTTGACTGGAATCTAATCTGGGACCCTTCAGTCCCCAGGCCAATGCTCTATCCATTGAGCCAAACCAGCCAGGGCAGAAGAGTAGTTTTTAATCTAAACTCTATGGATCCTCAATTTCATAAGCTACCAGAGTCTATTGAGGGCAGCAAGAAGATATTAACATCAGACCCCCTTGGAATGGCCACCAGTTACTGCAATGCTGCCTCAGTGGAGACAGGGTTTCCCGAGGATTGACTGGGCTGTTCCTATGCAACTTCAGTGAAACAAGCTTTCAGTCTATGGGTATGAACTTTCTTCCTCCAGAAATGATACATTTTCAGGAAGAACCAAGCCAGAGAACAGAGAAAAGACCTGAGTCATGGTTTAAATACACCAATAATATGGTGCCAGGATTCAAATCCTCAGAAGCTGAGAAATGTTCATGCCAAGTGAGTGCCCACACACCATCAAGACAGTTCCCAGCCACAGAGACAGCCGTCCCCGCAGAGGGCTGTGGCACATCGTAGAACAAGGGAGCGGAAGGTAGACAGTGGCTGGGACTGACCCGACGAACTTATGACCATATCAGTGGAGAGGGGAAAACTACCACAGCTAGGTGTTAAGAGCAGAGAACTCCAACAGTGATTCTCCATCAGAGCTATAAAATGAGGCTCAGAGTATCCAAATCCAAATCCAAAATCCCCAAAATGCTGGATCAAATGGCAGGAGCACATTAGAGTCCAGATTCCCCGAGCAATTTTGTAATTTATGGTAACCCAAAGGGATTCCTGGAATTCTCTGTAAGTGAAGCTACTCAGGGCTTAGGGATGGAAGAAGGGTTTCCTTTCAGTACTTTCAGAATGAGCCAGAATATTGGAGCCGTGCTCAGTGATGGCCAAGAGGACTCAGGCAGCCAGGATGCTGCAGGAAATCAGGTCTCTTGAAGTAATACCTTTCATTCTCAAGCAAGGCCTAGGTAATTGCAGTAATAAAATTGCTTTATCCTAATTTGGGAGAGACTCCTGCAAGCTTTCCTGAGCTTCATTTGGAGATTGAATTTCATGACTTGCTTTCAGTATGGTTGTGTTGCTATAATGATTCACTTGTGTCTCCTTTTTCATTGTGTGGTGGAACAGAGTAAGTAACCAGGCCCAGGCCGTCTGCAATGTTAATGATTGCAGAGAGAGAGAGCTCTGCCTTCAGTTAGAACAGTGATAAACAACTCCTATCCCTCTGCTCATGGCAGAGAAAGTAAGAAATACATCCTATTCCTTCCCGTCTCAAGGTCACAGACCTTTGAAAGGGAAAAACTGAAACCTTTAACCACTATTTTAGCTGCAGGAAACTCTCCACTTCGTAAATGCAAAGATTGCAAGAAGGGACCTAACGGAACATCAGAAAGTTGTTTTTCATGGGTTTCCATTCTCTTAGTCCTAGGAGTGGTGGTGGAGGATCTGGAAAGACAGAGTGACTGTGTTCCCCTTGCCATACTCTCCTGATAAACTTCAGCCCTCCAATGGCAGCAGAAATCATGAAGGCCTGGCAGGGATAAGAACATAAAACCTAAAAGTGTTTGTGGGAAGTTGGGGAGAGAAAAGCCTCATGGGAGGGAATTTCAAACCACAGTAGGCTTCATGTAGCATAGACCTGGGTCAAGGCTGAAACTTTCCCAAGTCTAAGGGTTGTACTAAAGATATCTAGGGCCAGCTTACGGAATACCATGGCCAGGAGCTTAAATTTTACCTGTAAATTGGTGCTTCCAAGATGTCATACTGTTTTGCAATATATGTCATTAGGTAAACTGGAAAAAATGATTATGGTCAAGTAAGTGGAAAACACCGGGTTTCTGAAAGCCTTTAATGTATTCATATGAATTTTGAGTTATCTATGAAGAGAAAGACTGCACTGCCTTGTAATTTTACCTTTAAAAATAGCCCATGAAACCCTTAATCTGTTATAAAGTATATTTCTCTTTGATTTTTCTATAGAACACAGTTTGGGAAAAGTTACAATAGATAGAAGAGCCAATGAGAGAAATTTGTGCAAAACAGGTTCCTGATTTAGAAAAAAACACACACCTCATGGTGTCGGGAAAGTGGATGGTTAGAGGAGAGAAAAGAGACAGAGCAAAAGCAAGAGTAGAGGTTAGGCAGTAATTGTAAGAATTAGTCAAGTGATGATGAGGTCTGAGCTGAGCCAGTATTAGCAGTCCTGTGCAGGCACAAAA
>PVJN01026302.1:0-29169 GCA_004026805.1 Lasiurus borealis | reverse complement strand
CCTAACTGCCCTCCCCTGCTGGCTGGGTACCTCCCAACTTCCCTCCCCTACAGACCCAGTCACCCATAACTGCCCTCTCCTGCTAACCTGGCCCCCCTAACTGCCCTCCCCTGCAGGCCTAGTCACCCCTAACTTCCCTCCCTGCAGACCCAGTCACACTCAACTTCCCTCTCATGTAGGCCTGGTCCTACCCCCACAAAAAACTGCTCTCCCCTACAGGTCTGGATTTCCCCCACCCCCAACTACCCTCCTTTGCAGGCCTGGTCCCTCGCAACTGCCCTCCCCTGCTTACCTGATCACCTACAACTGTCCTCTCTTGCAGGCCTGATCCCTCCCAAATGCCCTCTCCTGCTGGCCATCTTGTGGCAGTCATCTTGTATCCACATTGGGGCAGCCATCTTTGACCACATAGGAGCAGTCATCTTGTATGTTAGAGTGATGGTCAATTTGCATACGACTCTTTTATTAGATAGGATAACATTGGTTTCATTAGAATGAATTGGTAAGGTTACCTACTCCTCTATTTCCTGAATGAGGAAAAAAGATTGGTATTTTTAATCATCTTCTGTAAAAGACAGGTATTATTTCTTCTTTCAATATCTGATGAATATCACAAATGTAGTCTTCTAAATCTGGTATTTTCTTATGTATTTAATTATTTTACTTGCTATAGATCTACTTTGATCTTCTATTTCTTCTTGAGTCCATTTTTAATAATTTCTTTCTTTCTAGAAATTGTCTATTTCATCTCAGCTGTCCACTTTTATGGCAAAAATATGTTTATAATATTCCATTATAATCTTTGTGATTTCTCTAAGATATATATTTACACTGTATATTTCATTCCTAATTTTGGAAATTTTTGTTTATTCTTTCTTTTCTAGGTCAATTTACCTAAAGGTTTGTCAGCTTGTTAATCTTTTCAAAGAACCAACTTTTAAACTTGATTTGTTATTATTTTTTTTATTTCTTATGACTTGTACTTCATTAATTCTGCTCTAATCTTTATGTCCCTTCTGCTTGCTTGGAGTTTCATTTTCTCTTTTTTCCCCTCTATTTTTCTTAATGTGGAAGCTCAGATTATTAAATTGTGACCTTTTATCCATGGATATAGAATTGATGGTACATAAGACTAAGTAAGGGACTCGAGCATCTGTGGATTTTGGTATCTGTGAAATCCCCCATGGATACCAAAGTATGACTGTATACTACTTTAGTTAAAACCTGATGAGTTTTGAATTATTGTATTTTTGGTTATATTCAGTTCAAATTATGTTGTCGTTTGTTTGTTTGTTTTTGTTTTTTTTAAAACTGATTTCAGAGAAAGGGAGAGGAACAACAAGAGTCATCAATGATGAGAGAGATTTATCAATTGGCCGTCTCCTGCATGCCCCTTACTGGGAATTGAACCTACAACCCAGGCATGTGCCCTGTTGGGGAAATGAACTCTGACCTTCTGGTTCATAGGTTGATGCTCAACCACTGAGCAATACTGGCTGGGCTCAAATTATGTTTTAATTTCTGTCATGTGTTTCTTTGATCCATCAGTTATTTAGAAATTTCCATAATTTATTTTTCTTAGAGGTTTTGAATTTAATTCTGTTGTGATGAGACAATAAACTTTGTATAATTTTAATTACATTTAATTTATTGAGAATATGTTTTACACCCTATTATATAGGTTATAAACATATTATATAGTCTATCTGGAAGAATGTCCCACTGTTACTTGAAAAAATGCACCTTCTGCAATCACCGGGGAAACATTCTCTATTTTTCAGGTTAGGTTCAGTTAACTGATAGTATTCAAGGATTGTACATCTTTGATGATATTATGTCTAGATGTTTATCAGTTTGTGAGAGTAGAGTATTAAAATTTCTAACATTATTATTGAATTGCCTATTTTTCTTTTAATCCTATTTGGGCTTATTGATATTCTTGAATGTAAAGATCGTTTTTTTGATCAAATTTGACACTATTTAGGTCATTACTTCTTCAAATAAATTTGTTATTTTTCTGTTTGGCCTATTTCTGATATTTCTTTTGTATTCCAATTTGTATTGTCAGGCTTGTTGTTATCTCAAGGATTCCATGACTGTTCATTTTTCATCAATCTTTTTCTCTGTACTTTCTACAGGTTTATTAATTCTTTCTATGCAATCTTAAAGCTGCTTTTGAACTCTCTACTGAATATTTCGTTTGAGTGACTTTTCAGCTCTAGGATTTCCAGTTGTATATATGAATCTGTATACTAGTAAGTGGAAACCCGTAAGTCTTATATTGTTAGGGCTATTGTCGTACTCCAAATATGTATTTTTTCACTGAAAATCTATATTTGTTTATTAATTTTTATTATTTTTAAGCATGGATTTCTAGGTTTCCCCCCTCTGTATCTGTATAACTTGTGGCAGACCAATTATTAGACACAGTTTGTGCTCAAATACCTCAAGCCAGTGAGGCTTCTACCCTGTGCAGATGGACCTAACATACACTGGGGAGGGCATTCAAAGATCAGGCCATTTTTGTATCTAAGCCAGCATTTGTTTTACACTAGGATTTTTGTGCGTGTGTGTTTTCTAAGCGTTTGTGCACAGCCTTATGGTTAACCAGGACTATGTGAATTGCTTGGTCTCTATTTGGTCTCTGCTGCCAATGTGTGAAAACTCAGCCAGAAATATATTTGCCCCAACCATGCTACAACCTTGGGCCACCCCCCTTACTCTTAGTGACAGTCATGATTTATACCTAAAACATCTCTGCGTACGATTGTAGCCCACTACCCAAAATTAGGTAAGCTCCTTTCAGCAATGGCAGTGCTCACCCCTATATCCTACCCTGCTTTGGTAGATCCTCCACAACAAGGAAGCAACAGAGTAAGATGTATTCCTTAAGCAAGAGTATTGCAGACTCCCACTGTTCTAATCCAAAGGTTAGCAGTTTTTCAAGCATAAACGCTTGTCAGATTAACACAGGCTGCCATTCTTCAGTTTCCAGAGTGGTCATAATGCTTGCTTTGTTCAATTTGTTTAGATTTATAGTTGCATTTTGGAGAAAAGATTGGCTGACCTCTTTATTCAGCCATAGCCTGAAATGTGACCACTCAGGGTTATTGTCTGTTGATTCCTAAACCACATTAGAATAATTAAAAAGAGAAAAGTATAGACTCGTTTTACTTATAAAAAATAATTTCAAATTTCTAGATAAAATATTAACTTCTCAAATCCAATTTATATTTAAAATACATTATGATTAAGTATGATTTACCCTAAGAAAAAAATAATAGTTTATCATTAGCAAATTTATCAAGAAATTTAATTCATTAGACTGAAAGAAAAAGTCAGAAAATTATTTCAATAGCTGAAAAGACTGCATTTGATAATGACCAAAACGTATTCAGAAGATTAAGAAAAAAAGGGAACTTCCTAAACTTGCCATAGTTTATGGGAAAAGTACCTATAGTAAATATTATACTTAATGGAGAAACTTTACATGTATTCCCTTAAAATAGGGGAAAGAGGGCAGTTTGATGTTCATTATCATTACTACTATTTAATAACTGAACTCTTAGATTCTGGCCAATAATATAAGGAAAGAAAAAGAAATAAAGGAGTATTAAGATTGAAAGGGAAGTTATGTCTATTATCTGCTAGTATATGCAGATAATGTAAGCACCTACCAAGAAAAAATAGAATTAGTAAATAAGTTACAAAAATTAACAGAAGGTATTATAAAGTTGTTCAATATAAGATCAATCTATAGAAATCAATAAAATTTGTCTATACCAACAATACCCAGATAGAAATATCATAAACAACAAAATATCAATCAAATTATCAATACATTTACAAATTTTCTAGATATTAGCAAAAGTTATAAAAATTCCTGCAGAGAATACTTTTAAATCTCAGAAAATACACAGACAATATAGAAATTAAGAAGAAAGTATTGTGTGCTCTTGATTTGAGCAAGTTAATATACTATAAAGTGAATTTTACTCAAACTAACTTACAAATTTTTTGTATCCTAATCACATTGGTTCCTATACTCAAGTTGGGGGCTTTCATATATTCAGTGATATTTTTATTTACAATAATTATATGAAAAAAAAGCCTATGCATAGGTAAATCGCATTTGAAAAAAAGTGAACTAAGACAGAAAACTTGCCTTATTAGTTATTAAAGCAATAAACTAATCTGAATAGAAGTGAGAACTCAGAAACACAAATATACACATATGAGCTCAGAAGCCTATAAACTTGCCAACTTAAATCATTGAGAAACACCGAATCAATCAGTCAATTAATTAAAAACAAATTTAGCACGAACTGAATACATTAGAGGTTAGAAATTATGAAGCATTTGACTAGGATGATAGAAACAGAAATGGTGCAACGGAATCAAATTTGGATAAAGTATTTTAGAGGCTGCCAACAAGGCTTATTTATGGATTGGATATTAGATTTGGGAGGTGCAAGAACAGCAACCTAGTGAAGAAGAAATTGATGGTGCAAGAGACAGAGGATGTCTGTAGGAGGAAAATGCTTGAAAAGGTAGAGTACCTTATTCTGAGAGTGAGTATCAAAGCTAATTTTTGATGAAAAAAATCTAAAAAAGTGGGTAGATTTTTCTCTTTTAGAGTGGAAAGAGAAATTACAAAAACAAACACAATGTAATTGCATGAATCCATTCAAACACTTAAAATAAAATCTAGACGGATGACCAAACATTGTCTTAATTTATAAGTAAGTAGTTTCCTAGAGAGCAAAACATGTAATTTTAAGAACTTTACCTAGAGGTAAAAATTCTAACTTAGGCATAAAACCTTAACATTCCTAAAATTCTGTAATTTTATTTCTCAAAAATTCTACTTTTGATGAAAATTCAGTAAATGTGCATCTATATATGAAACATCTGACTTGTAATATTTTTTAAATAGTAGGTTTGTTAAGAGTGGGATGTGTGTGTGTCATTTTTTGTCATTGCTTGTATTTGCATTTTTAAACACCACTGATGCACCAGTTTTTCATAAAGGAAAAAGAGGAGGAGAAGGGAGAGAATAAATCTTACAGAATGAGCCACTCTCTATGTGTGACAAACAAAGGTAGATTTGATTGTTACTAGTAAACCGTTCTGACACCCAATGATTTTCAGAGCCCAGAAGCAGGTCCCTTTTGCTCAGAAAAAGGATTTCAAAGTGAATTACTGGTGATCGTGTTATTGTTTTAAAAGTGAGACTGGCTGAGCCCAGCCAAGAATTTGACTAGACTTTCTGTGGAGGCTGAGGTTCTCAGAAATTTCTAAGCAACACTGACAAGGAACATGGAAGCTTAGTTAGAATAGGAACGTTAAAGTAATTTGGGCGTGTCTGCCATGACAAATCATTTTCATTACTTGTTACACACAAAAGGAAGAAGAGGAAGAAGATGTTGGAGAAGAAGTTAAATAGAAGACCAGGAGTGGTGTGAGTAGTTGTCAGAACACCTGGCAATAAGCCCAGCTTGTTAATAGTTTATTGTGAGACATTTGTAGGCTAGAAATTTTCTTCAATCTGGACCTAGAATTTTTATTCTTTTGCATAAATAAAATATTTTGTATAAATTAAAAAGTATAAAATGAAATGGTTGTATGTTATATCTTTTTTTATACTTTAAAAAAAGTTTTGTTTTGTTTTTTTACCACTGAACACTTTTCTCAAACAAATATTGGCCTACATCCAATCTGAAAATGAGATAAACAACTCTAGTTAAATTCAGACTTTTCAGGTATTGGAAAAGATAGGCAATTGGAAGTAAAACAAGTAAAGGAAAGGGAAATAAAATGAATCAAATGACTGCTAGCACATGTTAAACACTGCAGCTGGCATTTAAATGTGGTTTCTCATTTGCTACCACATTCCATTTCAAAGATGAAAGAAATGAGACTGAGAAATACATAAATGGTCCAAGTGACAACAATAAATAAGAGCTCTGAGATCTGAATTTAGCTGTACAGTCCCATAGGACTCTATTTGGAGTTAATAGGGAACAGGAGGCATGAGAGAGGACTATGGAAGGCAGGTGTCACACTGACTTACTCCTTCTTTTAGCATCTGTCAGGACCCAAAATGTTTGCAGAGAGTTGGGTCCTGGGCTGGGCCTACAGACTAACTGTACCGGATATTTAGCCCATGGACTATTAAATGTTACCCTTTGTTTGGAAGCTGTGAGGATTAGGCAACTGTGGCATATAGTGTGCAAAAAGGTAAAGGGTAATAAGCCATGTTCCCTCCTTTCTCAGTTGGCTTCACAACAGGTCTGACTTAGTAAGTAGAAAATGAAAACTTCTAATAGAATAAAACTTAATCTTGAAAGCAAATATGGCAAACTGACTCCAAATAGTCTCTTACCTTTGCTGGGGCAGTGTCTCCAGTGGCTCTTGCTAAATGCGCAGCCCTTTTCTGAGTTTTGGCTTCTTGTTCTCTGGAAGAAAGCAAGAAATAGCATAGCTTATTTGAATACCTCCCAAGTTTTAAGGATAACAGCATACATGGTGAACTTAATTCTGACTGTTCTCCTCAGCTGAGTCTGGCAGATCCAGAAATGAGCAGAGGGACCATGAATCTCTCCTCAGTACTGAAAAATATCTCAAACATGACTGAGATATTGGCAAGAACCATGTTTAACTGCATAGCAGATTAGTCCCCCTTAAATACTTCCAACATCCAGGTGGTTACCAAATTTAAAGCCATCTGCATCATTATGGGAATGCTCTCGTTGAAAGACCATATTATTGACTGAGTACTATTCCATTGTGTAACTGTACCACAACTTTTTTTATCCACTCATCTACTGATGGGTACTTGGGATGCTTGCAAATCTTGGCTATTATTATGAACATAAGGGTCCATATATTCTTTCAAATTAGTAGGAAATATCATCTTTTGCAACAGCATGGATGGACCTGGAGAGTATTATACTAAGTGAAATAAACTGGTAGAAGAAAGACAAATACCAGATGATTTCACTTACATGTGGAATCTAATGAACAAAATAATCTAACAAATAGAAACAGACTCATGGGTGTTAGAGGGAAAGGGTAGGGAAGAAGCGGGTAAAAAAAAAAGTAAATGGATTGAGAAAAAAAAGAAAAACCTTAAAGACAGACAACAGTGTGGTCATTACCTGAGGAAAATGGAGGTGGGGGGAGGTAGAAGAATTATGGTAAAGGGGGAATAAATGGTGATGGAAGGAGATTTGACTGAGGGTGATGAATATACAATACTATATACACAGGATGTATTATAAAATTGTATACTTTAAACCTATATAATTTTATTCACCAATAGCACCCCAATAAATTCAATTAAAAACAAAAAAGGAAAACAAAAGAAAAAGAAAGACCATATTCTCGATGTGTAAAAATCTGCCTTCCTGTTTTGGACCCAGTTGCAACCTCTGAGGACCCAAAGGAAAACTTAAAGAATTTGAAGATAGTGTTTAGGCCTCATACAGTGTCCTTCTTTCCAGGTTAAAAAAAAAAATTTATTTTAACTCATTTATATAGGTAGTAAATATAATAATGCAGTGAGTGACTTCTTAGTGCTAAACTGCTTTATGTGTCTTAAGGCATTTTATATTGGTTTTAAATTAATTTTCAGTAAACTTATTATTTCATAGTATTAGTCTGCTATCAAAACATCCAGTGAAACAAGAAGGAAACTTTATGGTAAATAATAGACCCGCTGGTTTACATTCAGTTTCCAAGAGAATAAGAAAGGATTCTTCACCTGGGCCTCACCCAACTCTACATCTTGCCCTGCCTTCCCTCATCTTCCCACAGTCTCTTCTCTAGAAGCAGCACGTGTGATCAGACCTTCATTATGTCAATATTATTGACTATGTCAAATTAAATCCCTTGACGCATACCAGGCTGGCATTTAAAAAGCTAATTATCTTAACCAGGTAAGCTTAGTGTTGGCGAGGTACCAGTGTTGAAGTCTGGATGTTGGTCAGAAATTGAGAATGACCTTCCGGTTCAAAAACAAAGAGGACACTTTGATTCGTGGTTTTGCAATTGATAGCTCAAGCCATCTTCTACTTTTGAGGTGTCATTGGAGAGAAGGAAGTCAAGTTAAGAAGCATTGCATAGATGTTGATTAACTTCCCGGATACTGATTCTTTCTGAATTGCAGGCTATAATTAACTTTTTAATCCATCTCATTTGAGCATAATCCCAAATGTCTGAAGACACTGGCAGCTCACAGAGTCTGGGTGTATCCTGCTTAAGTTCTTCTCCTGGTTGGCTGCCACAAGAAAAGTTTGACATCATTCCCAAAGGGTTTTTCTTAGTCTCTAAGATACAACAGAATCGGGTTTTCACAGGCCCACAGAATCTGACTTTCTGAAATAATTTTTCAGAGCCAGGAAACTCCAATTAGAACTACATCCTCAAAAGGCTATTAAGTTTTACAGAAGGTATTCATGCTGAGCCCTCTGGGTGTTTTGGAATACCTTACGTTGGATGATTCAACCTTTCCAGGTGGGTGGCATTTACCCAACTTTATCTGATGAGAGATGCCAGAGTGATCTACAAGCTATTTTTATTTAACCACTTAAATTTAGAAGGACATATTTGCCAAGAAATAAAAAGAATACATCTACTAGTTCAGAGATCAGCTGGTAACTCATACACGTGGAAGAGAAACTTAACTCACAGTATCATTTTGCATGTAGCGCACTTGTTGAGGAACATCATTGCATCAGGGCTCTGAAGAAGATTTTTATCCTGGGAACAGAAGAGCTTCCCATTTTTCATCAACGCCCGGAATTCACTGCACAAATCCTAAGAGAAAGATAAAAAAAGTTGTGTTTACTGAAACCTTATCAAAGCAAGACCTTCCAAGAAAAAACTTCCTTGAACAATATTATTTAAAAACCACTACCCCCTTTATATAGAAGACATTCACTCAGTTGTTACGAATACAAACAAGAAAAGTGGCTCTGTATGTTGTGTGTTGTCTATTGGAGATTGCAAATTCACCTCTCAAGCATTCATCTAAAACGATTAGTGGAATGGAAAGAACAAGGAACTGGGAATCAAAAAACTTTCTATTTTTCATGGTTCCATTTACGAATCCAATAGCCTTAGCAAATTAACTTCTCAAAGGCTTCCTTAGTCCTATCAATAAAAAGCAGGGATTATAAATATAAACATTTCACAAGTCTTCTGAGGATGAAACATAACACGTATGTAAAAAGCCCTCAGAGAATGATTGATGCTTATAGATATTTAATAAGTCAAATCTATTTCTCTCCTCTTCCTCCTCCTTTATTATTATTGTTTTGTTTTTGTTGCTATTTTCAGTATGATCAGAATATGATGATGGCACATATTAAACGTCTAGGACACAGTGGGTCATCATGTGCTGTAAGAAGGACTTTGAAAAGTTGTTGGAGGACAGGGACACAGTGTGTGAACTGGACACTGTAAAGAGCCTTTGCCGTGTCAACAAAGGATGTACCCAAGACACCAGCTCCTGGAAGTGTTAACAGTTGTCCCATTAAAAAGTGGAAAACAAGTTAAAAGTTGAATGAAAGGATTCCTTGGTTAGACATATTTGGAAAACATATTTATAGACTAGATCCTCTTCTGAAATGAAATAAACCTCATATCCAACTGACTTATTAGTAAAAGCTAACAAAGCTGCAATTTCCAGACCCTTAACTATCGTATCTTTGGGAAGGCCTAGTTGTTCTATATTTATTAGTTAGTTAGTTAGTTTGCTTGAATATATTTTTTTGTATATTCTCTGGAACTACTATTTTCCTATTCTGTGTGATATCCTTCAAGACATGGAGTGCTATGCTTGGTTTTACCTTTCTTTTTATTAAATGCAGATGGAGTACTGTACCAACTTTAGGGAGAAGGGAAATCATTCTGAATAATATTTTACCAAGTATACCATTAATTTTAAGCTCCTAAAAAGACTGAGTGACAAATAGGAATTCTCCAATAAAATATATTGAATTAAGAAATGCATGAAAAGAACGAACCCTCATTTTTAAAGATCTGTCCACTGTCCTTATTTCCACTTATTCTATTATTTTAAATGTTTTATATTCCCTGGTTTTGCAAGTCCACTGGCTCTTTAGAGCAAGTCTTTGAAATATGAGTTTTTCCTTTGCAAAAGAAATAAAATCTTGCTTTGAGATGCTTGCATTAGAAAAAAATTAAATCAAGTCTTTGCTCCAACTCCAACAAACACAACCTCTTCCAAAGGATTAATTATAGAATTCTTTTTAGCTTCCTATATCTTTAAAAAATAAGGATAAAGATATAGGAAGCTGAAAAGAATTCTATAGTTCATAGAATTTTATAAATATGTTTGGTTTATAATTCTATAAACATATTTATAATTCTATAAATATGTTTTCCAAACATATCTGACCAAAGAATCCTTTCATTCAACTTTTAACTTGTTTTCCACTTTTTAATTGAACAACTGTTACCACTTCTGGGAGCTGGTGTCTTGGGTACATCCTTTGCTGACATGGCAAAGGCTCTTTACAGTGTCCAGTTAACACACTGTGTCTTCCTTTGTCCCTCCCCAGACATCATAATAAAATGTGCCAGGGAGTTGGCATCATTCCTTGTCATAACTATTCAATCAATCAACAAACACTTCTGAAATTACGTTGCCAGGTCCAATAGATATAACAGTATAGAGAGAAATCCTTGTTTAAATGTCAGTTACCACCTAGTGGGTAATGATGTATTTCACCTAACCTCTTAAACATAGAGGCAGTTGGTAGCACTTGAAAAATGATTAATGGTGTAAAAAGGTAACCAAATAATGTAAGAGACCAGCCCTGTGAAATTTTTCTAAGGACAACTTACTGAAATATCTCTAAATTTATGGTCACCACCCAGCGATCTTATCTGAGTAGCACAGTAATAATTTCTGACAACAGACTGACAAGTGGGCCTCTGAGATCTGTGTCTGGTCTTTAATTTTATAATATCTTATACCAGCTTTGCAAGTTACTGCTTAGCATGCCAGATATAAATGACCATAAAATCTAAGTAGAAACTTTGTCAAGAATCAGAGAAGACCCTGGTGTCTTTGTAATAGAAATACAGCCATTGATAGTCTTGGCCAGGTAGCAGAGTTGGTTAGAACATCGCCCCAATACATCAAGGTTTTGAGTTTGATCCCCCATCAGGGCACATGTGAAAAGCAACCAACAAATGCATAAATAAGTGGAACAGCAAATCAATGCTTTTCTATCTCTTCCAAAAAGATCAATCAATCAATCAATCATAATAAAAGAAATACATCCTTTGTGAGGTAGGTCTTAAAGAAAGTATTTAAAATAAGATTCATAACACTTTAAGCTTTAAATAGGTTTTAGCAGCAATTGAATAAGAATGTTGTCAATCAGAATATTCCTGAATCAGACTTCTCCAATGTCAAAATTAGATGAGCCCCACTCTTGTTTTTTTCAAATGAACAACCAGGCCTAGAGAGTAGGTTAAGAAACTTGTTCACAATGTTTAACTACCCTGTTTCCTCAAAAGTAAGACATTCACCCAAAATAAGACCTACTTCCAGTTTTGCCTCTCGCTGTGATATAAGGCATCCCCCCAAAAATAAGTCCTCCCTGATAATAAGGCCTCCCTGGAATATAAGGCCCCCAAAGCTACCTTAAGGTGTCTGACTCCTGATTTAAAGAGACCTTGAACTGCCTGAACAGCTCTGGCTGCACTACAGCCAATCAGTGAGCTGGTTTGTGATGACAACGACTATCTTACCATATTACAGGTAATAAATTTCCTTTTTGTTTTTTCAACAATAAATGTGTACTGTATTCTTCTTCATGGAAAAATAAGACATCCCCTGAAAATAAGACAGCGCATCTTTGGGAGCAAAAATTAATATAAAGACACTGTCTTATTTTGGGGGAAACAGGGTAGTTAAGATGAGACTCAACACTATCCTTTTGAATTATGAAACAGGAAAAGGCTATAAGAATCTAAAGCAGTGGTTGGGTTTTTCTCTGGAGAAAATATAATATATTCCCAATCACCCTAATAAAGAGAGTTTTGAAATAGGAACTGATGTAGACCAAAAGGCATGGGGAGGTGGAGGGGTGAAACCCCGGCAACTGTTAACTTGCAATCTCACTTGCAGACCTGGGCTCGCTTTCTCTGGTTATTGCTACTCTTGTGTTTTCCCCACGGCTCAGGAACACTGGAGCCCTCTAGGGCCAAGCTCTTTCCGTTTCCATCAGTGGCTGTGATACAGCTCATTGTCTCCCACTGTCCCTCCCGAGACATCATAATAAAATGTGCCAGGGAGTTGGCATCATTCCTTGCCTGTGTTAGAGCACTAACAAGGTTGCTGTGGCTTTACAATGACCCTCTGTGGTGACAAATAGAAGCACATGGTAGAGATCCTTGCAGTTACTACAGGACTTTTCCATGCTGCTCTGGCTCATGTTTATCTTTCAACAAGTTGTTGACTGAGCTTGAGCTTGAAGAATAAAATCCCCATTACCTCCAGAGAGACAAATCAATAATTTTCATTCCTGACAAAATATCCAAGTTCTGTGATCAGAAATATTTCCAGAGAAATAGTTACTTCTCTGTGTTCTTCTTGCTTATTCCAACATGAGAAGTGGCTAAATTTAGGTTTTTGATGGTTTCGTAAAATAGAGTTTAAAGCCATAAAAAGTATCACTGCAGAATTTGATACATCCATTGGAAATCATCACAATTGTCATAAACTCTAAAAACAAATTAAAGTTTGTACAATACCCTTCTTTTTACTACAACATCCCAGTGAGCATGCTGTGTACTTTCCCCAAATACAGCACTTTTCTTTTCTACTCTACTGTGCCACTCTACTACATTATAGAGGTTTCTCCACTTCTCCTTAATTGGCAAATAGATGAGATAATAGAGACTATGATGAAATTATTTAGAACAGTCCAGTTAAGTTTCTTTTTTTAAAAAATGTTATAATAAAATATAGCAAGATGTTTTACTATGGTTCTAATAGTTTCATTGTAGGAAGGGGTTGTTTTACTGTTTTATTATCTTAATGTTTATTACTTTTGGGAGATGTAACAAATATTTGCTACATACATAGCACTGTTTTAAATGCTGAATTAATGGCATAGTTGTGTGTGTGTGTGTGTGTGTGTGTGTGTGTGTGTGTGTGTGTGTAATTGGCCCTTTTAAACTTTTTTCCAGATATATAAAATGATTAACTTCTAGCCAAAACTGGTTTGGCTCAATGGATAGAGCATTGGCCTGCGGACTGAAAGGTCCCAGATTCGATTTCAGTCAAGGGCATGTACCTTGGTTGTGGGCACATCCCCAGTAGGGGACATGCAGGAGGTAGCTGATCGATGTCTCTCTTTCATCGATGTTTCTAACTCTCTATCCCTCTCCCTTCCTCTCTGTAAAAAAACAATAAAATATATTTAAGAAAAATAAAATGATTAACTTCTATAGAAAACAATTCTTTTAGTTCTTAAACAAAAGGCCTCTAAAAAAGAGGTAGCAAAGCATGCTCCTAAGTCAGGGCCTTGCCATCATGGATGCTTCTGCCTCGTCTGCTTTAAATTGAAAAAATATCTTCATGACCCTTCCCCATCACCTTCAGATCCCTATTCTATTGTTAACTTCAGGGAGAATTACCTGACTATCCCAAAATGAACTAATACCATCTCCATCCCCAGAAATTCCTATCTTCCATCTTCCTGTGTTAATAATGATAATCATTATTAATGTACTATATGTTTTTTATTTATTTTTTCTTTTTTTCTTTTATTAAATCTTTATTATTCAGATTATTGCATTTGTTTCTCTTTTTTCCCCCCTCCATAGCTCCCCTCTACCAGGCTCTCACCCCTTCCTCTACCCTTACCTCCCTCCCGTTGACCTCATCCATAGGTGTATGATTTTTGTCCAGTCTCTCCCTGTACAACCCAATGTACTATATGTTTTTACTAATTGACTGACTGGTTGGTCTGTTTTCCTCCACTGAGTTGTAAGCTCCATGACAGAACAGTTCTTAACTTTTTCCTTTACTTTTTAATATTCCCAACATCTCAAACAAGATTACATGCTCAAGAAATATTTATTGAATGAAGTATATACACTGACAGATATAGCCAGTCCCCTTTTAACATAATAATCACAAGAAAACTAATTTCTGCTTCCTGTGTGTGTCATGACTTTCAGCTGCTAAACTGAAAAATACTAATTTACTGATGTGTTCGTTTGTGGAATTTTAAAGCACTCCTATAGCATGGTAGATCACCTCTTGCTCACACCCATTGTTATCAATACAGTGGTGTGTGTGTGTGTGTGAGATTCAAAGCCTTGATTCATTTAAACCTGTTTCTGTGTTTTTAGCAAAAGCTATTAGCACCTAGCAGTATAACGTGTCTGCATTATTAATATCAAGGTGTTGGCCACAAACAATTTTTCTTTAGAGTTCTTGGAATGAATTCAATGAACAGAAAAAGCAGGACTAACCTGATTTTCATTCATACTGGCAGCATCTGAAACATAAAAAAAACAACAAAACAAAAACAAAGTCAACGAGATCTAAAATATTGAAGAAGTAAAAGAAACAATTTGCTCAGTGCAGTACCTTGCTCACTTTACTGGGAATATGTTAGAAATACAAATTATTTTTGAACATGTTGAAATAAAATGAGGGGATGGCCCCAGGAGATCAGTGTATACACTCAGAAAGATCCAATTACTTTGGATAATAATATTTATAATTTCTAAAATTCTTTCATTAGCAGAGTATTTCAGACCTCTTTTAAAATTATATCCTAAATATAAATTATATCATATCAATTACAATTTGAAAATATAATATAGCAGAAAGTTTAGATCATATATACACATAAAATTAAATTTTCTGAATTCTGGTAACATTGCCTCCTTATGACAGATACAAAAATTAGAGATATGATAGAAATTAAGTTTAATTAAAATCACAAGCTATATTATACTCCATCAAAATGAGACGCCTTTTTGCACCAACACATTTATCCTAGAAAGTGGGCATCAATTGTGCATAATGTTTAAAACTCCATCTAGGGTTTCCTTTTAAAACATGTAAATGCTTCACAGCAAGATAGTTCTAAGCAATCCATGTTCCCTCCAAGTTCAAGTAACAAATACAGAAATCTACCTCTGAGCTCCCACTAAAGTCCCTTCCCTTTTATAAGAAGTGCCTTTAATCCATTTAGTACAAATAAAATATGCTAGAGGGCACTACTGCTTTAAAGTAAGAATAGATGATTGAATTTAAATTAATATTTTTATAAATACACTATTATATATATATATGTGTGTGTATATATATATATATATGTATATATATATATACACAATATGTATATATCTATATCTATATATAAACCATACATTGAACTTTTAAATATCTATTATATACATAATTCCTATAAGTATAAATTGATATGCTTGCTAAGAGGGTCAGATAAAGAAGAATCCACTAGCTTTTTAGTACTAATGTAGAATTGCTGGAATGATTTCTCATGGATAAAATTCAGATTAGCTCAAGCTCCTTGCCATTTCTAAAGATAACAACATTGTTATAAAACCACATATATAATTCTTTAAAGCTCTGTGTCTGGCAAGATATTTTAGGATCACACACATTTATGTAATCTTGAATACTAAGTACAGGCAGGGGGAGGGAGACAAGTCTGCCCAGAGCTTTGTAGTTGGTGGCAAGAGGCTTAGATTACATGCAAGTTACTTACCTTGTATGAGGCAGAGAGCCAGGCTCAGAAGTACCGGCACTGTGGTTATCTTCATGACGAAGATGATGTAAACTGGTTACAAGTCTGCTCCACGCATTGCTCTCCAGCTTGTGCTCTAGGACTGAACCCATGGCGATGCAGCTTACTTTATATACACCTGATGACACACACCCACAGCAGCCAACATCACAGAACCAGTTGTTCAAGGTCGTGCTAGACTTAAGATACCACATCAGTTTAGCTTCTTCCATCCTATAGGATCCTGTCAAGGTGGCAGATTTGAACAGATAATGTTTGCTTCCAAAGTAGTCCTAATGTGTTTTCATGATGCCTCCTCAAAGGCAATAATAGGTTGAGTCCAAGGACGTTACTCAAAGTTTAATATTCCATCGTCTTATATAGAAACTGAATTCTTCAGCCACACAGACAGAGGCATTATCATATAGAGAAGCATGGCTCCCTTCATAAGTGGGAGGGAGGAGAAAAGAAGACAGATTGGTTTTACTACCGGTCAGGTAAACACTGAAGGATTTCACCACATCTGGAGAAAGCTGCTTTACAGGAAGAGAAGCAAGGATTCTTGTTGCTTCCATCCACAGATGTTCTAAGTGTCTCCATTCAGTGTCACATACTTGTATATAAGTTAGAGTTGAATGATCCTAAAAGATAACCCAGCAAAATTCTAGCATTGAATACATGGGGAAACAGAAACTCAGAGGAGGAAAAATGACTTTTCCAAGGACATGCAGTTTATGTGGAAGAGGGCAGAGGTGGGACTTGAAAGACCACAAACACCCTAGGCCAGTAGCTCAGTTGGTTGGGAGTCAATCCCTGGTCAGGGAGTGTACGAGAGGCAATGGATTGATGTTTCTCTTCCTCTCTCCCCTTTCCTCTCCATCTCCCTTCCCCTCTATCTAAAATAAAAACATATCCTCAGGTGAGGATTAAAAAATAAAAGAAAGTAAAAGAAAGAACACAAGTTAGTATTTTCTCAACTCCATAGACTGCTTCACCATTACAGACAGGAAAGGCTGAAACTGTAGAATCAAAGTTGGCACATAACTATTTCTTAAAACCCTCAATCTGAAGGATTATTTTATGTTCTAACACTTAGTTTTAGAGTTAATCACACATCATTATCGGGAACCTTAGAGACTCCAGGTTTAACTTTCCACACAGCCCATTGTCCCTCAAGTTCCAAAGGCTGGGTTCCAGTGTTACACAGGGTCCCCTACCCACTGAAGGGAAGTTTTGAATTTTATGGCATCAAAACCCTTTGAAAGATGGTTTCAGAAAAGCGGATCTAAAGCTAGCTGACTTTGAAATCATGTCAATATTCTGAATAACATCAAAGCCAAAATATTTCCTTTTTCCATGAAATAATTCATTTCCTATGAAAATATAATCATTAGTTTCAAGGTCAACACTATTAGCTTTGCTTATTGGCAATTGCTTAGTAAAATTAGTGACCTAGACAGCAAGTAAAAATTGTGTTACTGTTATCGGAAAGAAGATGAATGTGTTTTTCAATCGATGTGTAGCCAAGAATTTTTAAAACATGCAATACCTGACTATTTTAGTCAGGGGCACCAAACTCTTTGCCCTTAGATTGTAAAATAATAAAATGACAATAGCCAACACAATGATAGCTGTCCAGTGAGAATGAATCAAAGTTATACTTCTTTGTCAGTCAGGTAGGGGAATATATAATATTTTTTGGTATGCCGCAAATTTTCAGTAATTAGTTCATGAGATGAAAAAGGTTAAAAATTGCTGGCCTAATAGAAAGCTAATGGAACAGGGAGTCAGGAAATTTGTTTCTATTTCTGTCCTGCATCAATACAGAATAATGGAAACGAACCTCACTTTGGCATATGATAGATCTGGGTCCAACTCTTAACTACCTATGTTGCCTTGGGCAAGTCGCTTATTTTTTTCTTAGCCTCAAATTTTTAATATTAAAATTGGGATAATAAAACTACATTGTAAATCTGTTGTAAGAGAGGTAATTCAGGTGTATGTGTGTGTTTGTAATGCTTAGGTTAAGTACAGTTTATGTGATAAGCTATGTAGTTAAAGATAGTGGGTCTTGCATTTTATGTCATTATAATGATATGTTTGTAGTAGGTAATTTCTGAGATTCTAAAAAAAGTCAACATCTCTTGAACATGGACCTTTAACAAACAGATTAAAGTTTATTTATCATAGAATAACATCCCCAACACATTCTGATATGAATTTAAAAGTGAAGATATAAATTCTTTTTCATTTTGCTATGTTCTAAAGCCCACTACCAAAACTAAATCAAAGCATTAGCCATTTAAAACTTGCAAATTTCTAGATTTTAAGCATCATTGATTCCCTATCAGCAGGTACACAAGTCTCTTCTAAATATTGACATGCTAATGCTAACTTTTTATCTTTCATCTGCTGTGTTTGACTATATGAAATGTGTCCCAACCACTCACACTTACTATCATTGGTAAGAAAGTATAATGCCTTACAAAATAATCGGTGACTGTGTAATATGCTTTGATGGACCCCAAATTAAACCCAAATGGATATTCCCAGGGGTGGAAGTGGTAATAGGGTGTAACACAAGAACCAAAATATGATTGCATCTCCAAAGAATCTCTGCTATGCGGAAAGGCTAAAGGAGTTGGTTTCCTTCTTACGGGGAGTTTCTTAATGACACCCAGAAGCCTCTGAATGATGAATAAGAGGCTTGGAACTGATAACCTCTTCCAGCAGGAGAAGGTAGTCAAGAGAAGATCAGTGAGCACTCCCAATATTGGACGTACATGTCAGCTGGTTCATGGCATCAGGGATTTTTCTCCATTTCATTTCAGGAATGTTGTAAATCCAGATGTGATTCATCACATACTCTGTTGCTTACTCCTTATTTCGGGAAAGCCAACAAATTTAAATTCAAATGAATGGGACTGAGGCTTTAGCGAATGAGGGTTCAGGTTATCAGTATACTTTTATATTAAGTTATCAGAGTACTTTTTCTTAAATCCTAAATTTCATATTTTCTTTTCAGCTCTTTTAATTATTCATCCAACATGTAAAGTCCTACTTCATCTTATTAAAAAGAAATAGAGCTGTTATAAAAATATAAATTTTCTGATTCGACATATATATTGCGTGGTCTAGAATCTGTATTCACATCAAGGATATTGATAGAGATGTAAGAGATGAAGTAAACAAGATTTTGTAGACCAATAATTTCATTGAAGGCAAAAGTTACTTCCAAAACTTCAAAGTTATCAGATAAGTGCTCAAATCTTCTCTTTTCCTATGTAGAGATATCCTTGCTAATCATGATAGTTTAATATATAATTATAGTTTAATATATAATTACCATCAAACCACCTTCCACATCTTTCCAAACAATCTGCTATTCACTAGTTTTCTTGATTTGGTTGCACAATGCTGTGTGATGGCAGAGTAGATGTTATTACCCATTCCTTGCCAGCCCAAAATGGTACCATTAACAAAACCCCAGAGTAGGAACTAGGTTGGATGATAATCCCAGCTTGTCACTTTCTCACCTTTTTACACTATATGATTATCTCATAGCCTTTCAGGCAATTCAAAGAGAACTCAAATATGATGGAGCTTTAAATTACATACAGCATTCTATTGCTAATACTTCTCTTTCCTAAAATCATCTGCTCTCATACAAATACACACACACACACATACATGTGCACACAAGTGCATGCGCACACACATATACATATTCATAATGACTTGAGGGAGAAAGGTATGTTATGACCATGGCTGAAAAGTATGTGTCCCAACAGACCTTAGGTGATGTAGCAATTTCTGTTATAATTTCTTAATTTTTAATTGTCTTTCTTATCAGTCTTATATTTTATCTATTAACATGTCTCTACTATATTCTCCTTTATGAAAGGCACTACTTGGAAAACAGTTTTTACACACTTTATTATGTTGAAATCTCCTGAGAACTCCCTTCTGTTGGTTTAGAAAGGCTAAGAAACAATAGAAATAAGCATCTCATTTTATCTAAGAACTGATGGGATGGACACTGTTTGATCACTGAGTATGCAAACCCTGCTATTTAGAGATATAACTAGAGGTCTGATGCATGAAATTTGTGCACAGGAGGATATGTACCTCAGTCCAGCCTGCACCCTCTCCAATCTGGGATATCTCAAGGGCAGTTGGACATCCAGCTCACAATTCAGGACTGATGGCTACCAACTGCTCACCTGCCTGCCTTCCTGATTGCCCCTAACTGCTTCTGCCTGCCATCCTGATAAATCCCTGACTACTCCCCTGCCAGCATAATTGATGCCTAACTGCTCCCCTGCTAGCCTGTTGCCCCTAACTGCACTCCCCTGCAAGCGGTGTCACCACTAATGGCCCTCCCCTGCAGGCCTGGTCACCCCTAACAATCCTTCCCTGCAGGTTTGATCACCCCCAATTGCCCTCCTTTGCAGGCCTGGTCCCTTCCAATTGTCCTCCCCTGCTGGCCATCTTGTGGTGGCCATCTTGTGTCCACATGGAGGCAGCCATATTTGACCACATGGGGCAGCCATCTTGTGTGTTGGAGTGATGGTCAATATGCATATTACTCTTTTATTAGAGGCCATTGCAGGAAGATCCCTGTAAGAATAGGGCTTCCTACAGCCGTCTCTGCTACCCCCCCTTCTCTGTTGCCTCACCTGCTTCCTTCCCTTCTCCACCACCCTACTTGCTTCTCCGTAGCTTCACTCCCTTCTGTAGTGCTTGGTTTCCTTCTATGGCATCTTCAGTCTTTGTTCTTCACCTGGATATGCAAATTAACCACCATCTTGGTTGGATTAATTTGAGTACTCATTCCTGATGGGTTGGTGGGCATGACTGGTGGACGTAGTGGAGGTACTATCAATTTGCATGTTTCTCTTTTATTAAACAGGATAGAGACCTTGTGCATGGGTTTGGTGTCCCGGATCAGAATGGAGGTTCCTTGGGGCATGGGGTGGCCTGGGCAAGGGGCCTTCAGTGGCTTGCTGGATGGCCATGCCCTCCAGTGACTCAAGTGGAGGCCAGGGCTGGCTGGAAGCAGGTATCTGGGATGTATTAATCTTCTATAATTGAAATTTTGTACCTTTGAATGGAAGCCAGGGAGGGCAGGAATCTTGGCTTCCTCCATTGCCAGGAGCATCCCAAGCCTCCTGCTTGCTACAGCTTGTGGCTGCTGCAATCTTAATTGGGTTAATATGTATACTCATTCTGATTGGCTGGTGGGCGTAGCAGAGTGATGGTCAATTTGCATGTTTCTCTTTTATTAGAAAGGATTGTTGCTTTTATTAGATTAGGATTAAGGAAAACAAACTTTTAATATCTAATTTTTAACTATATTGTTTTATATATTGGACTAGAGGCCCAGCTGCATGAAAATCATGTACTGAAGGGAGATGTTTCTCAGCCCAGCCTGCCTGCTCTCACAGTCTGGGAGCCCTCAGGGATTGTCGCCTCTATGGGAAGCAAGTGGAATGGTCAGGAGAAGGCACCCTGCCACTGCTGCTACCTCTGGCCTCCCTCTGCAAGAGGTAACTGGGCCAATCAGGGGAAGGCACTGCCCCAATCACCCCACCATGGCTACCTGCCATAAGCCCTCTCAGCTGCTGAGGCTTTGTTGGAAAGAATGTTTGGAAGGATGTTCAGTTGTCTGGCCTAATTAGCATATTATGCTTTAATTAGTGACCTGATGCATGAAATTCATGCACAGGTGGGGGGTGTTCCTTCAGGCCATCCTGAACCCTCTCCATCCTTAGGGGATGTCCAACCACCAGTTTAGGCCCACAGGGATCAGGCCTAAATTGGTGGTTGAACATTGCTCTTGCAATCTAGAACTATTGGCTCCTAACTGCTTACCTGCCTGCCTGCCTAACTTCCCTCCCCTACTGGCCTGATTTTACCTCCAACTGCCCTCCCCTGCTGTCCTAATCACCCCTAACAGCCCCTGCCTTGGCCCCCACCATCATGGCTTTTTCTGGAAGGAAGTCAGACATCCTGAAGATGGCCAGTCAACCTGGTCTAATTAGCATATGACCTTTTAGTAGTATAAATAGATTATATAGGATAGGATTGCTTAAATGGTGGGGGGAAGGGGAGATGAGAGGGAGAGGATGCAAGAGACAGCCGATCAATGATTCTCTCTCATCATTGATGTTTATTTCTCTATCTCCCTCTCCCTTCCTCTTTGAAATCAATGAAAAAAAAAATGTCTATCATGTTAAGCTAGCACATAATACAGATATTTGGCTTCTAAACAAAGAGGCCCTGATGATATTAGGTTAAATTCTAAAAATAAAAAAGATGGGCTTAAAAAGATATAAAGCTTCATCTATCTGAAAAATTCAGCTAATGAGACTAAATTAATCACTAAGTAATTATGAAAATCAAATTTTTCCTCTGATAATTTCTTTTTATCTGATAGTTTTAGTTTCCACTATATAATTAGCTAATTATCTAACACTATCTGGGAGCAAGAGTTGAATTTAAAATCGAATATACACATTATTTTACATTTACTGGGGTTTTGTTTATTTTGTATGATACCACTCATGTGATATTAATCATAGTACTACATTTAAATTCATATCAATTTGTAGGAGTAATGCTGAATTTTATCAATTGAAAGCCTGGAAATGTAGCTGAAAGTAAGGAGAGAAAAAAAATTAAGTAAAAAAGACTGTTTTGCCCTAAATAATCTAGCCACATAGTACGGAAGATAATACTTCTATCAGAAAAGAAACAAGTCAAAAGGATATACAACATAAAGAGTCATAAATGTAGAGATATAATGTCTAGGAAGACATATTTTTTTCTATCTGGGAGATAGGCAATAACTTTTCTGGAAGATGTGACCTTTGAATTGGGCCTCAAGGGTTGAGGATATTTGAACATATGGGGATGAGTATATGACTGATTTTTCAGAACAGCATAAGCAAAGTCCTAGGGGCAAAATAATGTGGGGTCTCCATGACCAAATATGTAGTACTTTTTGATTGCATGGATAGAAAAAGGAAAGAGTAGAAAATAGTTTTAGACAAGTGGAGTGTCAGATGGCTGAAATGAACAATAGGATTTTTTAGTCTGTGACAAAATCAAATGCTGGCAAGTATATAGAGAAATCAGACCTCTCATATGTTGCTTGTGGATATAAAATGGTGCAGCTATTCTGGAAAATAGATAGGCAGTTGCTTAACAAACTAAATATATGTTTAGTATATTACCCAGTATTGTACCTTGGGGCATTAACCCAAGAAAATGAAAATTTATAACCACACAAAAACTTGTACACAATTGTTCATAGTATCTTTATTTGTAATAGCCAGAAATTGAAAACAACCAAAATGTCCCTCAATAGGTGACTGGTTAAACAAATGTTAGTACCTTGCACCACGGGCTCCTATTTGGCAGTAAAGGAATGAATTATGTCTATACACAATAACTTTATGGCTCTCAAGACTGAGTATAAAAGCCCATCTCCAAAATTTATATACTTTATGTAGCATTTTAAAAATTATAAAATTATAGATAAGGAAAACAATTTAGTGGTTGCCAGGGCTTAAGGATGGTTGCTGATGATGCTGCTGGCTTTCTCTAGTGAAATTGACACAGAACCTCCCAACTGTGCTGAAATCCACTTCTGACTACACTGAACTTCAGTTCAGGGAGAGACCCTGGGGACCCAGACTCATGCGGGTCCCTGGAGCACACAGAAACTGAGAGGAGCCTGAAAGGCAGAAGTCTAGAGGCACGCAAGCGTGAGTGCGCATAGAGAAGGCTGCAGTAATTACCAAGGGACACTGAGACCCAGGGTCCACATAGGGCAGAGCTGATTGGAAGCCAAGGCTATCTCTGCTCAGCCCTGAGACTCTGGCCCATCCAAGCTGAGCACAGAGGCTTTTGTAATTTTGCAAGTCTTGTATCATAAGGCTGACTCCAGCACAGAAGGTCTCCTAGCTTAAACTCAGCTGACTCTCTCAACCAATTGGCTAGGAGATCAATTCCTCCCAGTGATACAAACAACAATCAAGACTTACTACAACAAGGTTGTACACACAGTCCACAAAGGAGTGCACCAAAAGAGTCCACCTCAGGTAACTGGAGAGGCGGAGCTTCTGGGCCACATAGGACATCTAGCACACAACGCTACTTTACCAACTCAGGGAAGCAGCGAAAATGTAGAGACAAAGGAGCAGATCACAGATGAAAGAAATGGAGGAAAAAAGATGACTGGATATAGAGTTCAAAACCATGGATATAAGGTTTTTCAAGAATTTCCTAGAAAAGATGGATAAATTTAGCGAAACCCAAGAAAAGATGAAAAAGGACCAACTAGAGATGAAAAAGGACAAACTAGAAATTAAACATACACTAACTGAAATAAAAAATATTATACAGAAACCTAACAGCAGACTAAAGGAACATAAGAATCAGGTCAAAGATTTGAAATACAAAGAAGCAAAAAACACTCCACTAGAAAAGAAAAAATAATCCAAAAATTGGAAGATAGTGTAAGGAGCCTCTGGGACAACTTCAAGTGTACCAACATCAGAATTATGGGGGTGCCAGAAGAATAGAGAGAGCAAGATACTAAAAACCTATTTGAAGAAATAATGACTGAAAACTTCTTCCACCTGGTGAAAGAAATAGATTTACAAGTCCAGGAGGTGCACAGAACCCCAAACAAAAGGAATCCAAAGAGGACCACACCAACACACATCCTAATTAAAATGCCAAGAGAAAAAGACAAAGAGAGATATTAAAAGCAGCAAGAGAAAAACAGTTAATTACCTCCAGGGAGCACCCAGACAATTGTCAGCTGATTTCTCAATAGAAACTATGCAGGCCACACAGGAGTGGCAAGAAATATTCAAAGTGATGAATAGCAAGAGCCTACAACCTAGATTACTCTACCCAGCAAAGCTATCATTCAGAATTGAAGGGCAGATAAAGAGCTTCACAGATAAGAAAAGTAAAGGAATTCATCACCACCAAACCAATATTATATGAAATGCTGAAAGGTACTCTTTAAGAAGAGGAAGAAGAAAAAAGGTAAAGATAAAAATTACGGCCGAAATAGAGGCCTGCAGACTGAAAAGTCCCAGGTTTGATTCCAGTCAAGGGCACATCCCTTGGTTGTGGGCACATCCCCAGTAGGGGCGTGCAGGAGGTGGCCGATCGATGTCTCTGTCATCGATGTTTCTAACTCTCTATCCCTCTCCTTTTCTCTCTGTAAAAAATCAATAAAGTATATTTAAAAAAAATTATGAACAAATACATATCTGTCAATAAGTAAATCTAAAAAATCACGTGAATAAAATATCTGATGAACAGGATAAACTGGTGAATATAATAGAATCATGGGCATAGAAAGGGAGTGGACTGACAATTCTCAGAGGGAAAGGGGTACGGGGGATGCAAGGAGATACTGGACAAAGATCATACACCTATGGATGAGGACAATGCAGGGGGAGATAAGGGCAGAGGGAAGAGTAGGAGCCAGGTGTGGAAGGGAGCTATGGTGGAGGGAAGAGGAACAAATGTAATAATCTGAACAATAAAGATTTATTAAATAAAAATAATAATAATAAAATCCAGAGACTATCCAAATGTATATCATTTGGGGAATAGATAATAAACTATTGTACATCTATACAACAAATTCCTATTCAAGAATAAAAGAAATAAACTATACCTGCTACAACAGAAATGAACATTAAGAGCATCATTCTAAATAAAAGAAGCCAGACATAAAATATTGTGCTCTTTAGGATTCCATTTACATGACATTTTTAAATTATAGGGGCATAAATCAGATCAAATTGTCAGGCTGGGAATCAAGGAAGAAGGTGCAAGTGAAAATAAAGGTTGGGGCAAAATTAGGTTTACAGTTGTTCATATGGAAAATAATATAATAATTAATAAATAACCCTAGCTGGGTTGGCTCAGTGAATAGAGTGTTAGCCTCCAGACTGAAGGATCTCAGGTTCAATCCCAGTCAGGAGCACATGCCCAGGTTGCAGGCTCCATCTCCAGTTGGGGGAATGCAGGAGGCAGCCAATCAATGATTCTCTCTCATCATTGGTGTTTCTATCTCTCTTTCCCTCTCTTTCTTCTCTGAACTCAATAAAAATATTTTTAAGTAATAATTAATAAATAATAGTACAAGAGTAAGTTCTGTGTTTCACTTACTCTAAATTATAAACCTACTTTTGCCCCATCCTATATTTTGCGGTGATGACCCTAATTCATATCTTGATGGTGCTGGTAGTTTCATATGACTTTAGAAAAAATTCATATTTAATAACATACTATTTTTACAACATTATATATTTATGCATTAAGATAAGGAGTGACCAAAAATCATTCTATTTGTTATCTCTGTCTAGTGGAATTATTTGTGATATTTTAAGTTTCTCTCACTATTTTTCTCATCTATTAAGTGTTTTGCACTAAGTAGGTATTATTTTTAAAAGCAAAAATTCTATTTTAAAAAGTTAGTTCAATATTTTTTGGGCTTGATAGGACATTGAAAATCAGACAACTCTCCTCTTTAGTTTACAGATGAAGATATGAGGGCTAAGACTGAGTCACTTTCCTAATTATTTAAATGTTAAAGTAAGTTGCACCCACTCTCAGTACCCCGTCCTCTGGGCTGTATGATCTAACTGCAAATGTCATGATGAGGACCATTTTCATTCTTCAAAAACTCCCAATTCACAGTGTCAAAGTAAAGTGTTTCAGGATTTCCCCGGACCACCTCTTGCAGGCGGAGCCACAGAGTGCTTGGACAGAGAAGACCAGTTCTCCAATGGATACCAACAAAGACCAGGGATTTTATTTTTGGAATGTGTGACTTGCTGGCATTTGATCTCAGGCAAATCATGATAAGAGTATAACCCACTTGATAGGATTATTGAGCAGATTGAGACAACTGTAAAAAAGCTGAAGCAACTATGGCTGGTAACAATTTATGTCATACAAAATGAAGTTACTTGAGAGCCAGAAGGATGATGTAACTTAGAAGTTACCTGTTGAGTTTTGAAGCAATCTACCTGGGTTCAAAAACCAGCTTATTTGCCTTGTAAAAAGGAGCAATTTGCCTAAACACTCTACTCACTTTCTTCACAACTCAGCTGAGAATGATAATAGCGATTAGCATGAGAATGACATGGAGTAACTCATGTAAAGCCTTTGGATGGTATCTGGTACTTGGAGCATGTATAGCTGTTATTAGAAATAGACTCTTGACTACATCGAATTAAAGATTACAATGTGGAAATCTACTTCTGGTTCTTTTAAAGTATTCAATATTTTGTGGAAAGTGTCAGAAACCAGTGTCTAATTTTAGGGGCCAAATAATAGCCTCCTGGTAGAGGAGTCATTTTCTCATCCATGCCCCTTCTTGTGTGTGTGTGTGTGTGTGTGTGTGTGTGTGTGTGTGTGTGTGTGTGTTTTAAATATATTTTTAATGATTTCAGAGAGGAAGGGAGAAGGAGAGAAAGAAACATCCATTATGAGAGAAAATAATTGATTAGCTGCTTCCTGCATGCCCCACACCAGGGATTGAGCTGCAACTGGGGCATATGCCCTGACAGGGGAATTGAACTGTGACCTCCTGGCTCAACCACTGAGCTATACCAGCCAGGCCATTCCCCTTCCTTTGGACAACTTACTGGACTCCTGGTGGGAGGCCTTTGCAGGGAACTGGGTCACTCTCAATGAATAACATATACACATTCTGGATGGACTGGCAGGTCATTTGAGCCATGAAAAAGTGACATCTTTTCAAATAGGTCAGAAAATCAAACAGCTGACTTTAAGCTCTTAAATTTTCAAATATTTCCCATTTTTAAAAGAGAGGAAATGTCTTTTATCCACCCATGAATGGGAGTGGGGGAATGCCTTTTCTTACTGTCAACAGCCCCTCTTGTGCCTCTAGTTCACTAGCAAATTCATGAATATAATGGTATTTGATGTGGAATTAGGAAGTCTGTGTGTTAATTCCAGTCCTCACTTTTTTTAGCTGAAACAAGATTGTGAATGCAGATTAAATTTCTAAATTACTCATGAGGTGAGGCACACTGAAAAATGCACAATGAGGACAAAATAAAGGTAGGTCGACTAAACTGTACTAATTGATAAACTGTACTAATTGAGCATATCAACCAATGTCATAAAAATATTGCCTTCACAGGGAGAAATTTTAGGCAGTGATACTACTCTCTCTGATACTACAAATGGTGGACACATGTCATTATACATTTGTATAGATGTATAGAATGTACAACACCAATAGTGAACCCTGATGTAAACTATGAACTCAAAGATAATGATATGTCAATGTGGGTTCATCAGTTATAACCAACTAGAGGCCCGGTGCAAAAAAATTTGTGCACTCAAGGAGTGGGGTCCCTCAGCCCAGCCTGCGCCCTCTCACAGTCTGGGAGACCTCAGGGGATGTCCAACTGATGGCTTACAACTGCTCACCACCCCAACTCCCACCAAGTAGTCATTCTGCTGTTCGGTCAATTTGCACATTATGCTTTTATTATATAAGATGTACCACTGTGGGGGGATATTGATAACATGAATGTGTGGGAGTGGGGCTTATCCACGAAAATATCTGTTCCTTCCCATCAGTTTTGCTGTGAATTAAAACTACTCTAAAAAATAAAATCCATTAAATATATATATAAATATTATCTTCAAAGGCAGCATTACTTGGAACATAGTAGTACTCAATATATAGTGAACTAATTGATGGCTCTTTTTTAAAAAATATATATTTTACTGATTTTTTTACAGTGAGGAAGGGAGAGGGATAGAAAGTCAGAAACATAGATGAGAGAGAGACATCCATCAGCCGCCTCCTGTATGCCCCACACTGGAAATGTGCCCACAAGTAAGGTACATGCCCCCGGCCGGAATCGAACCTGGGACCTTTCAGTCCGCAGGCCGACGCTCTATCCACTGAGCAAAATCAGTCTTGGCTGATGGCTCTTTTGACTAGAACATTCTACCATTCAGTCACTTAGGAAACAACTGTGGAAAACAGTGCTGGGGGTGGGGGAGGAAGGGAAAAGGGGAAAGATTTGAAGTAAAAAACAATAAAAATCTGGGTCCTCCATCTTTCTGAGTGATGTTAGTCATGTTTATTTAAAACTGAGACTATTTTCTTATTTATAAAATACAAAAATACTGCCACCTACGTATCAATTTTGTTGTGAAGATATAATTAGGCAATATAAGTGAAAGTACTTCATGAACTATAAGGTGCTAAGTAAAAGCCAGTCACTGATCTTGGTCCAGATTGGTATTGTGTGCCTAAACTACCTCTATC